>JADZMA010001018.1:0-7500 GCA_020796225.1 Arion vulgaris
AATTTTTTTTAAAAATATTTTTAAAAAACGGGGGGGGACTTTTGGAAGGTTTTTTTAAATTTTCCTTTTTCCCCTTTTGGATTTGGTGTGGATTCTTTTTGAAGCCTATTTTGTGCTGGGGGTAAATTCACTTGGGGAAAAAAGAAAGGGGGAAAAAATTAATAAAAAACATTTTTCTCAATTTTTGCCGGGTTTGGGGTTAATGAAAAAATTTTTTGTTTTAAAAAGACATTTTTAAAAGTAAAAAAAGTTTTTTTTTTTAAAAAGAAAATTGGGAAAGGAAGGGTTGGGGTTTTTTTTAAAATTGTGAAAAACACAATTTTGAAGAATTTTTTTGAATGCAAACCTTTTTAAAAATTTTTTGTAATTTTTTTTTTTAAAAAAAAAATTTTTGTTAAAACCCAAAAGGTTTTTTAAAGGGGGTCTTTTTGGGAAAAAAATTTAATTTTTTAAAAAAAAAAAAAAATATTTGAAAAAGATATTTGGAATTTTTTAAAAATTTTTTTTTAAAAAAAAAATTTAAAATTAAAAAAAATAAAAAAAGGAATAAATTTTTAAAAAAAAAAAAACGAAAAAACCATTTGAAAAAATGTCAAAACTTTTAAAATAAAATTTGAAAAAAAAAAACGAAAGAACTAAAAAAAGAAATTGTGATAAAAACAACCCAAAAAAAAAATTTGGATTTCCCCTTTTAAAAACAGTATAAGAGGGGGGGTTTCCCCCGAGGAACCGAAGACTAAAATATTAAAAACCAAATTGGAAAAAGAATGGTAAGGGGACAAGTGGGTTTGATGATAAGAACAAATTTAAAAATTTTCCCTATTTTAAAAATGAAATAACCCCTTTTCAAAAAACCCCTAAATTTAAACATACTTTGGGAAAAAAAAATACTAAATCCTCACAGTCCGAAAGGGAAAAGGGGAAAACCAATTTCCCAAAAATTCACTTGTTGACTGGCATGAAAAGGGAAAAAAAGGTTTTGCTGGAGCCAACTTTTTTCCTTTTTAAAAAAAATTCGCTTTTTAACTGATTTTAATTTAATTTTTATTGAAAAAATTCATTCAATGCTTTTAAAAAAAATGGAGTGGGTGAAACATACCCCCACTATAAAACGGTTTTAAATTTTTCCCCCTTTGGAAAAAATTTTAAAACTTTTTTCTTCCGGAAACAAATTTTCCATAACCCTTTTTGTAATTGGTTTTTAAACCCCAAAAATTAGCCAAAATTTTTCTTTCCAAATGGATTTGCCTTTTAAAAATTTTTGGGTTTTTGTTTTTTAAAATTTTTTCCCCAAAAATTAAAAAAATTTTTCTTTTTTTAATGATTTTAATAATATTTAATTTCCAATTTTATAAATTTCCTTTATTTGTTTCCCAAAATTTTTCCCCCTAAAACAAAAGACAAAAAAAAAAGGGCCCTTTTAAAAAATTATTTAAAAAAAACTTTTAAAAAAGATTCCTAAAACCCCAAAAATTTCCTTCTTCAAATAATTCCTTTAAAAAAAAGATTTTTAAAAAATTCTTCAAAAAAAATTTCCAAGAGTTTTAACAAAGTCCTTCTAAAACAAAGAGTTTCAAAAAAATATTTTAAAAAAAAAACTAAAATTTTTTTTTTGGGCCCCCCCAAAAAAAAAACCCCCCCAAAAAAAATTTAAAAAAATTTTTTTAAAATTTTTTTTAAAAAAAAAATTTAAAGGGTTTTCGAAAAAAATTTTTTTAAAAAAAAAAGGGGGCCCTTCCCAATTTTTTCCCCCCCCCCCCTTTTTTTTCCAAAAGGGAAAAAAAGGGCCCAAAAAAAGGGGCCCAAAAAAATTTTTTCCCCAAAAAATTTTTTTGGGGGTTTTTTTAAAAAAAGGTTTCCCCTTTTTTTTAAAAAAAATTTTTTTTTTAAAATTTTCCCCAAAAAAGGGGGGTTTTTTTTTAAAAATTTAAAAAGGGGTTTTAAAAAAATTTAAAAAACCCCCCCCAAAGAAGGGTTAAAAATTTTAAAAAAATTTGGGGTTTTTAAAAAAAATTTTAAAAAAAAAATTTTTTTTTTTTTTTAAAAAAACCCCCCCCTTTTTTTTTTTTTAAAAAATTTAAAATTTTTAAAATTTTTAAAAAAATTTAAAAATTTTTAAAAAAGGCCCCAAAAAAAGGGGGGCCCCCTTTGGGTTTTAAAAAAATTTTTCCCCAAAAAAAAATTTTAAAAAATTTTTTTTCCAAAAAATTTTTTCCCCCCCCGTTTAAACCCACCCCAAAAAAAAAATTTTTAAAAAAATTTAAAATTTTTTCCCCCCGGATTTTTTCCCCGGAAATTTTTAATTTTTTCTTTTTTCCCCCTTTTTTTTTTTCCAAAAAAAAATTTTTCAAAACAAAGGTTTTTTTCCCCAAAAAACCCTTTTTAAAAAAAATTTAAACCGGGGAAAAATTTTTCAACCCCCTTTTTTTTTTTTTTTCCCCCCAAAAAAAGGAAACCCAAAAAAAATTTTTAAAAAAAGGTTTTTTTTTTTTTGGGCCCTTTTTTCCAAAAAATTTTTTTCCCCCCCTTTAAAACCCCCTTTTTTTTAAAAAATTTGGGAAAAATTTTTTTAAAAAAAATTTTTTTTGGGGGGGGTTTTTTTTTCCCCAAACCCCCCTTTCCCCCCCCCTTTTTTTTTTTTTGGGGGTTTTCCCCCCCGGGGGTTCCCTTTTTTTCCCCCCCTTTTTTGGGGTTTTTTTTAAAAAAAATTTTTTTTTTTTTAACAAAAAATTTTTTTTAAAAAGGGTTAAAGGGCCCCCCCAAAAAAATTTTTTAAAAAAAAATTTTTAAAAAGGGGGGCCCCTTAAAAATTTAAATTTTAAAAAAGGGGGGCCCCCCCCCGGGAAAAAAATCCCCTTTTTTATTTTTCCCCCAAAAATTTTTTCCAAACCCCCCCCTTTTTTTAAAAAAAGGCCCCAAAAAAGGGGGCCCCCCGGGGCCCCCCCCTCTTTTTAACCCCAAATTTTTTTCCCCCCTTTCCCCCCCGGGCCCAAAAAAAAAAAACCCCCCCAAAAAAAAATTTTTCCCATTTTAAAAAAAAAAAAGGGTTTTTTAAAAGGAAAAAAGGAAATTTTTTAAAAAAATTTTTTTTTTTTAAAAAAAATTTTTTTTTTTTTTTTTAACCCCTTTTAAAAAATTTTTTTTTTTTAAAATTTTGGTTTAAAAAAAAACCAAAAAAATGGCCCCAAAAAAAAGGGGGGAAAAAAACCCCAAAATTTTTAAAAGGGAAAAAAATTTTTTTTAAAAGGAAAAAAAAAAGGGGGAAAAAATTTAAATTTTTTAAAATTTTAAAAATTTTAAAAAATTTTTTTTTTGGGGAAAAAATTTTTTTTCCCCCCCCTTTTTTAAAAAACCCCAAAAAAAAAAACCTTAATAAATTTTTTGGTTTTTAAAAAATTTTTTTAAAAATTTTTTGGGGGAAAAAAAAATTTTTTTTTTAAAATTTTAAAAAATTTTTTAATTTTTTTTTTTTTTTTAATTTTTAAAAAAAATAAAAAATTTTTGGTTTTTTTTGGGGGTTTTTTTTTTTTTTAAAAAAAAAAAATAAAAAATTTTAAAAATTTTTAAAACCCCCCCAAAAAAAAAAACCCAAAAGGGGAAAAAAGGGGGGGCCCAAAAAAAAAAATTCTTTCCCCTTTTTTTTTCAAAAAAATTGGGGAAAAAATTCCCCCAAAAACCCCCCCCCCCCAAAACCCCAAAAAATTTTTTAAAAAAAAACCCCCCCTTTTTGGTTTTTTTAAAAAGTTTTAAAAGGGCCCCCAAAAAAGGGGCCCCAAAATTTTTTAAAAAAAGGGTTTTTAAAAAAATTTAAAATTTTAAAAAAAGGGAAAAATTTAAATTTTAAAAAAATTTTTTAAAAAAATTTTTTTTTTTTTTAAAAAATTTTTTTAAAAAAAACCCCAAATTTTGGGAAAAAAAAAAGGGGGGGAAAAAAAAAATTTTTTTTAAAAAATTTTTTTAAAAAAAAACCTTTTTTAAAAAAAATTTTTTTTTTTTTAAAAAATTTTTAACCGGGGGCCCAAAAAAGGGGGTTTTTTTTTTTTCAAAAAACCCCGGGGGTTTAAAAAAAAAAAAAAAAAAAAAAACTTAAAAAAATTTTTTCCCCCCCCCCCCCAAAAACCCCCCAAAAAAAAAGGTTTTTTTTAAAAATTTTTTTTTTTTTCCTTTAAAAAAAAAAAAAAATTTTTTTTTAAAAAATTTTCAAAAATTTCCCTTTCCCCCCAACCCAAAATTTTTTTTTGGCCTTTCCCCCCCTTTCCCCCAAAAACCTTTAAAACCCCCAAAAAAAAAAAAAAAAACCCTTTTTTTTAAAAAATTTTAAATTTTTTCAAGAAGGAAAAAAAAACCCCCTTTTTTTTTTTTCCCCCCAAAAAAAAAAGGGTTTAAAGGGTATTTAAAAAAACCCCCGGGAAAAAGGGGCCCAAATTTTTTTTAAAAAAAAAAAAAAATTTTTAAAATTTAAAAAAAGGTGGAAAAAAAAAAATTTTTTTTAATTTAAAAAAAAAAAAAACAAAAAGGGTTTCCCTTTTAAAAACCCCCAAAAAAAAATTTTTTCCCAAAAACCCTTTTAAAAAAAAGGGGTTAAAGCCCCTTTTTTTTTTTTTGGGTTTTTCCCAAAAAAATTTTTTTAAAAATTTTTTAAAAATTTTTTTAAAATTTTTCAAAAAAAAAATGCCCCCAAAAAAAAAAAAAATTTTTTTAAAAAACCCCCTTTCCCCAAAAACCCCAACAAAAAAAAAAAAAATTTTTAAAAATAAAAATTTTTTCCCCCCCAAAAAAAGGGGGAAAAATTTTTTAAAAAAAAAAAAATTCCAAAAAAAGGGGGAAAAAAAAAAAAATTTAAAAAAGGAAAAAAAAAAAACCCCAAAAAAAAAAAACCAAAAAAACCCCCCAAAAAAAAAAAAAAAAAATTTTAAAAAAAAGAAAAAAGGGGGAAAATTTTGGGGAAAAAAAGAATTTTCCCCCAAAAAAAAAACCCCAAAAAACCCAAAAAAATTTTTTACCCAAAACCCAAAAACCCAAAAAAGGGGGAAAAAAAAAAATTTTTTTTTTTTTTTTTTAAAAAATTTTTAAAAAAAAAACCCAAAAAAAACCCCCCCTTTAAAAAAAACCCCCAAAAAAAAAAAAAAAAAAAAAAAAAACCAAAATTTTTTTCCCCCCCTTTTTTTTAAAAAAAAAAAAGGGGGAAAAAAAAAAATTTTTAAAAGGGGATTTTCAATAGGGGGTTTTTAAAAAAAGGGTTTTTTAAAAAAATTTTAAAAAAATTTTTTAAAAAAATTGGGAAAAAAAAAATTTTTTAAAATAAAATTTTTTTTCCAAAAAAAACCCCCAAAAAATTTAAAAAAGGCAATTTTAAAAAAAAGACCGGAAATTTTAAAAAAAAAAATTGGAAAAAAAAAAATTTAAACCCCCCTTTAAAAAAATTTGGGGAAAGGGAAAAAAAAAAAAAAATTAAACCCCAAAAAAAATTTTAAATTTTTGGGGAAAAAACAAAAAAAAAAAGAAAAAAACTTTTTTAAAAAAAACCAAAATTTTTTAAAAAAAAGGGGAAAAAAAAATTTTTTTAAAAAAAAATTGGAAAAAAATTAAAATAAAGACTAAAAATTTTAAAAAAAAAAAAAAATAAATTTTTGAAAAAAAAAAAAAAAAAAATTTTCCCGGGGAAAAAAAATGAAAATTTTAAAAAAAAATTTTTTTCAATTTAAAAAAAAAATTCAAAAAGAAAAAAGAAATAGGCCCGGAAAAAAAAAAAAAAAAAAAGGGGGGGGGCCCCCCTTTTTTTTTTTAAAAAAAGGAAAAAAAAAAAAAAAACCTTAAAATTTTTTTTAAAAAAAAAAAAAGAATAAAAAAAAAAAAATTTTTCCCAAAAAATAAAAAGGTTTTTTTTTTGGAAATTTAAAACCCCAAAAAAAATTTAAAAAAAAAAAAAATAAAAAACCAAAAAAAAAAAAAAAATTTTTTTTTTTTTTAAAAAAAAATTTTTAAAAAAAAAAAATTTTTTTTTTCCCCCAAAAAAAAAATTTTCCCCCTTTTTTCCTGGGAATTTTAAAACCCCCAAAGGTTTTTTGGGGGGAAATTTTTTTTTAAAAAAAATTTTTTTTTTTTTTCCTTGGGGGGGGGCCCCAAAAATTTTTTTTTTTTTTCCCTTGGGGGGGTTTTTTCCCCCCAAAAGGGTTTTTTTCCCTTTCCCCTTTTTTTTAAAAAGGTTTTCCCCCCTTTCCCCCCGGGGGGGGGTTTTTTTTTTTTTTTTTCTGGGAAAAAAAAAAAAAATTTTTTTTTTTCCCCCCCCGGGGAAAAAAAAAAAAAATTTTAAAAAACCCCCCTTTTTCCCCCCAAAAAAAAAAAAACCCCCCCCCAAAAGGGGGAAAAAAAAAGGGGGTTTTTCCCCAAAAGGGGGGGGTTTTTTCCCCCCGGGGCCCCGGGGGTTTTAAATTTTAAAAAACCCCCCAAAACCCAACCGGGGCCAAATTTTCCCCCCCCCCCCCCCCCGGGGAAAAAAATTTTTTTTTTTTTTTTTTTTTTTTTCCCAAAAAAATTGGGAAAAAAAACAAAGGGGAAAAAACCCCAAAAAAAAAACCCCTTTTTTTTTTTCCCCAAAAAAATTTTTTTCCCGTAACCAACCCCCCCCGCCCTTTTTCCCCCCCCCAAAAAACCCCCCCCCCCCAAAAAAAAATTTTTTGGGGAAAAAAATTTTTTCAAAAAAACCCCCAAAGGTTTTTTTTTTTGGGGGGGGGGAAAAAAAATTTTTTGGGTTTTGGGGAAAGGGGGCCCCAGGTAAATAAAAAAAAACCCCCCCAACCGGGGGGTTTTTTTTTTTTTTTTTCCTTTTTTTAAAATTTTAAAATTTTTTTTGGTTCCTTTAAATTTTTGGGGGGGTTTCCCCCCCCCCCTTTTTTTTTAAAAAAAATTTTAAAAAACCCCCCCCTTTTTAAAAGGGCCCCCCCGGGTTTTTTAAAAAAAAAAAATTTTTTTTTGGGGGTTTAAAATCACCCCCTTTTTTTTCCCCCCCAAAAAAACGAAAATACCCCCCAAAAAAAAAAAATTTTAAAAAGGGGGGAAAGTTTCCAATTTTAAAAAAAAATTTTTTTTTTGGGGTTTTTTCCCCAAAAAAAGGGAATTTTTTTTTTTTGGGGTTTTTTTTAAAAAAAAAAAAAAAACCCTTTTAAAAAAAAAATTTTAAAAAAAAAAAGGGGGTTTTTTTAAAAAAAAAAAACCAAAATTTTAAAAAAAAATTTCCCCCTTTTTTGGGAAAAAAGGAAAAAAAAAACCCCAAAAAAGGGGTTTTTCCCCCCTTTCCTTTTTTTTCCCCCCCCCCCAAAAAAAAAAAAAAAAAAGGGGGTTTTTTTTTTTTTTTAAAAAAAAACCGGGGGGGCCCGGGCCCCCGGGGCCCAAATTTGGGGTTGGGTTTTTTTTTTGGGGGGGGGTTTTTTTTTTTTAAAAAGGGGAAACCCCCCCCTTTTTTTTTTTTTTTCCGGGGGTTTTTTTTTTAAATTTTTAAAA
>JADZMA010001018.1:12500-26492 GCA_020796225.1 Arion vulgaris
AAAAAAATTTTTAAAATTTTTGGGGGGGCCCCCTTTTTTTGGGGGTTTCCTTTTGTTAAACCCAAAAAAAAAACATTTTGGTTTTGGGGGGTTTTTTAAAAACCCTTTTTGGGGTTTTTTTCCCCCCCCTTTTTTAAAAAAAAAATTTTTTTTAAAATTTGGGGGAAAAAAAATCCGCTTTAAAGGAAAAACCCGGGGGGGGCCCCCCTTTTTTGGGGTCCTTTTTTAAAAAACCCCTTTTTTGGGCCCCCCTTTTTCCCCCCCAAAAGGGGGAAAAAATTTTTTTGGGGGCCCCCAAAAAAAAACCCTTTTTTTTAAAAAAATTTTTAAAAGGGGCCCGGTTTTAAAAAAAAAAAACCAAAAATTTTTTTTCCCCTTTTTTTTTTTTTTTTTTTATTTTAAAATTTTTTTCCCCTTTTTTTAAAAAAAATTTTTTTTTTTTTGTTTTTTCCCCCCTTTTTTAAAAAAAAACCCCCTTTTTTTAAAAACCCCTTTTTTTTTTTTCCAAAAAAAATTTGGGGGGCCCCCCAAAAGGGGAAAAGGTTTTAAAAAAAGGGGGGAAATTAAAAAATTTTTTTTTAAACCCTTTTTTTTTTCCCTTTTTTTTAAAATTTTTTTTGGAAAAAACCCTTTTTTTAAAAAAATTTTTTTTTTTTTTTGGGGGAAAACCCCCCGGTTTTTAAAAAAAATTTTTTTTTAAAATTTTTTTTGGGGGAAAATTTTTGGGAAATTTTTTTGTTTTAGAAATTTTTTTAAAAAAAAAATTTTTTTAAAATTTTTTTAAAAAAATTTTTTTTAAAAAAATTTTTTTTTTTAAAGGTTTTTTTTTAAAAAATTTTTTTTAGGTTTAAAAATTTTTTTTTAAAATTTTGGGGGGAAAAAAAAAAAAAAAAAAGGGGGAAAAAAAATTTTTTTTTTTAAACCCCCTTTTTTTTGGGGGAAAATTTTTTTTTAAAAAAAATTTTTAAATTTTTTTTAAAAGGGTTTTTTTTTTTAAAAAACCTTTTGGGAAAAATTTTTTGGGAAAAAAAAATTTTTTAAAAAAAAAAACCCCCTTTTTTTTTTGGGGTTTTTAAAGGGGGCCCCCTTTTTTAAATTTTATTTTTTTAAAAAAAAAAAATTTTTTTTTTTTTTTAAAGGGTTTTTTTTGGGTTTTTTTTAAAAAAAAAATTTTTTTAAAAAAAATTTTTTTTAAAAAAACAAATTTTTAAAAATAATTTTTTGGGTTTAAAATTTTTGAAATTTTTTTTGGGGAAAAAAAAGGGGGGGGGGTTTTTAAAAAACCCAAATTTTTTTTTTTTTTTTAAAAAAAATTTAAAAGGGTTTTTTTTTTTAAAAAATTTTTTTTTTTTTGAAAAAATTTTTTTTAAAGGATCCTTTTTTTAAAATTTTTTTTTTTGGGGCCCCTTTTTTTTAAAAATTTATTTTTTTTCCCCTTTTTTTTAAAAAAATTTTTTTTTAAAAAAATTTTTTTAAAAAATTTTTTAAAATTTTTTAAAAATTTTTGGGTTTTTTTAAAAAATTTTTTTTAAAACCCCTTTTGGTTTAAAAAAAAATTTTTAAAAAAATTTTTTAAAATTAAATTTTTTTTTTTCCTTTATTTTTCCCCCTTTTTTTTCCCCAAAATTTTTTTAAAAAATTTTTTTTTTAAAAAATTTTTTTTAAAATTTTTTTTTAAAAACATTTTTTGGGGCCCCCTTTGGGGTTTTAAAAACCCCCCCCCCAAAAGGGGGGAAAAATTTTTTTTTTTAAAATTTTTTTTTTAAAAAAGGGGGGGGTTTTTTTTTTTCAATTTTTTAAAAAAAAATTTTTTTTAAACCCCCGGGGAAAAAAAAATTTTTTTTTAAAAAATTTTTTTAAAAAAATTTTTTTTTAATTCCCCTTTTTTGGGGGGTTTTTTTTTTGGTTTTTTTTAAAAAAAATTTTTAAAATTAAAATTTTAAATTTTTTTTAAAACCTTTTTTTAAAGGGCCCCCTTTTTAAAAAATTTTTTTAAAAAAAATTTTTTTTAAAAATTTTTTTTTTTTAGGGCCCCTTTTTTTTAGGAACAAAATTTTGGGAAAAAAAATTTTTTTTTAAAAAAATTTTTTTTTGGGGCCCCCAAAAAAAGTTTTAAAAAAGGGTTTTTTTTTTTTTTTTTTGTTAAAAATTTTTTTTTTTTTTTAAAAAATTTTTTTTTGGGGGGTTTTTTTAAAAAAAAAAAAAAATTTTTTTTTTTTTTAAATTTAAAATTTTTTTTTAAAAAAAAAAATTTTTTTTTTTTGAAAACCCCCTTTTTTTTTTTTTTTATTTTAAAGGTTTTTTTTTTTAAATTTTTTTAAAAAAAAGGAAATTTTTAAAATTTTTTTTTTGGGGTTTTCCCTTTTTTTAAACTTTATTTAAAAAAAAAAAAAAGAAAACAAAGGGGGTTTTTTTTAAAATTTTTTTGTTTTTAAAAAAAATTTTTTTTTAAAAAATTTTTGGGGAAAAAAAAAATTTTTTTTTTTTTTTTTTTAAAAAAAAAAAAATTTTTGAAATTTTTTTTTAAAAAAAAAATTTTTTTTTTTTTTCCTTTTTGGAAAAAAATTTTTTAAAAAAAATTTTTTTTAAAAAATTTTGTTTAAAAAAGGGGGGGAAAATTTTTTTTTTTTTTAAATTTTTTTAAAAAAAGGTTTTTAAAAAAAAAAAAACCCCCTTTTTTTTTTAAAATTTTTTTTTAAAAATTTTTTTAAAAAACCCTTTTTAAAAAATTTTTTTTCCCCCCTTTTTTTTTTTTTTTTCAACCTTTTTTTAAAAAATTTTTTTTTAAAAAAACCTTTTTTTAAAAAAATTTTTTTTTTCCCCCCCGTTTAAAAATTTTTTTTTTTTTTAAAAAAATTTTTTTTTAGGTTTTTTTTAAATTTTTTTTTTGGTTTGAATTTTTCCTTTTTAACCCCTTTTTTTTTAAAAACCCCCCTTTTTTCCCCCAAAAAAAAAATTCCCTTTTTTAAAAAAAATTTCCTTTTTCCCCCAAAAAAAAAAACCCCCCCCCCTTTTTTAAGGGTTTCCCCCTTTTTTTTTAAATTTCCTTAAAAATTTTTAAAAAAAAATTTTTTCCTTTTTCCCCAAACCCGGTTTAAAAATCCCTTTTTTGGTTTTTTTTTTTTAAAAAAAATTTTTAAAAAAAAAAACAAAAAATTTTTTTTTAACCCTTAAAAAAAATTTTTCCTTTTTTTAAAAGGGGCCCCAAACCTTTTTCCCCCCCAAAATTTTTTTTTTAAAAAAATTTTTTCCCCCCCATTTTTTTTAAAAAATTTTTTTTTAAAAATTTTTTTTTTCCCCCTTTTCCCTCCCCTTTTTAAAATTTTTTTTTAAAAATAAAATTTTCCCCCCAGTTAAAAACTTTTTTTTAAATTGCCCCAAAAAAAAATTTTTTTTTTTTTAAAAAAAAAAATTCCCTTTTCCCAAAAAAATTTTTCCCCCCCCGTTTTTTTTTCCCCCCCAAAAAATTTAAAATTTTTTTTTCCCAAAAAGTTTTAAATTTTTTTTTCCCCCCCAAATTAACCTTTAAAACCTTTTTCCCTTTAAAAAAACCTTTTTCTTCCCTTTCCCCCCCGGGGGGTTTTTTTCCCCTTTTTTTTTTCCTTTTTCCCTCCCGAACCCCCCTTTTTTTTTTCCCCCCCTAACCCCTTTTTTCCCCCCCTTTTTTTTTCCCCTTTTTTTTTTTTTTTAAAAACCCCCAAAAAGGGGTTTTTCCCCCCGGCCCTTTTTCCCCCCTTTTTAAAATTTTTAAAAAAAAATTTTTTTTCCCTTTTTTAAAAATTTTTCCCCTTTTAATTTTTTTAAAATTTTTTTTTTAACCCTTTTTTTTAAAAAATTTCTTTCCCTTTTTAAAACCCAATTTAATTTTTTCCCCCCCTTTTTTTTTTTCCTTTTTCCCCTTTAAAAAAAAAAACCCCAAAAATCCCCAAAAAATTTTTTTTTTTAAAAAAAAAAACTAACCTTTTTTTTTAAAAACCCAAAAATTTTTTTTTTTTTTAAAAAAAAAAACCTTTTTTAAAAAAAAAATTTTTTTTTTCCCCAAACCCCAAATTTTTAAAAAAAATTTAAAACCCCCTTAACCTTTTTCCCCCTTTTTTTTCCCAAAAAACCCAAAAAATTTCCCCTTTAAAATTTTTAAAAAAAATAAAAATTCCTTTTACCCTTTTTTGAACCCTTTTTTCCCTTTTTTCCCCCCAAAAAAATTTTTTTTCCCGGAAAAATTTTTCCCTTTTTTTCCCCCCTTTAAAAAATTTTTCCCCCAAAAAAACCCCGGGCCATAAATTTTTTTCCCCAACCCCCTATTTCCCCCTTTTTTTTAAAAATTAAAAAACCTTTTTCCCCCCCCCCCCTTTTTCCCCTTTTTTAAAAAAAGAAAAAAAACCCCCCCCCCAAAAAAAAAAAAAAAAATTTTTGGGTTTTCAAAAATTTTTTTTTTTTTCCCTTTTTTTTTTTGGGAAATTTTTTTTTTTTAAAATTTTAAAAATTTTTTTATTTTTTAAAAAATTCAATTTTTTAAAAATTTTAAAAAATTAAGGGGTTTTTTTAATTTTTCCCCATTTATTTTTGGGGGGAAAAAAATTTTTTTGGAATTTTTACCACTCAGCTGAAATCCTATACCTTTCTTACCACTCAGCTGACCATCAACTATACCTTTCTTACCACTCAGCTAGACCTTCAACTATACCTTTCTTCCCACTCAGCTAGACCATCAACTATACCTTTCTTACCACTCAGCTAAAACCATCAACTATCCCTTTTCTTACCACCCCAGCTAGACCATCAACTACCTTTCTTACCACTCAGCTAGACCATCAACTATGCCTTTCTTACCACTCAGCTAGACCATCAACTATACCTTTCTTCCCACTCAGCTAGACCATCAACTATACCTTTCTTACCACTCAGCTAGACCATCAACTATACCTTTCTTCCCACTCAGCTTGACCATCAACTATACCTTTCTTACCACTCAGCTAGACCATCAACTATACCTTTCTTCCCACTCAGCTAGACCCATCAACTATACCTTTCTTACCACTCAGCTAGACCATCAACTATACCTTTCTTCCCACTCAGCTAGACCATCAACTATACCTTTCTTACCACTCAGCTAGACCATCAACTATACCTTTCTTCCCACTCAGCTAGACCCATCAACTATACCTTTCTTCCCACTCAGCTTGACCATCAACTATACCTTTCTTACCACTCAGCTAGACCCATCAACTATACCTTTCTTCCCACTCAGCTTGACCATCAACTATACCTTTCTTACCAGCCCCCTATGTCAATATATCGACACACACCCCCTTATAGCTCCTTGCTATTCCAATTTTTCTTGCAAATACTTCTTCTTTTATTCGTTAAGTATACTTTCTTCTCATTTTACACATTTTTAGTCTCTAGTATCCATAAGTTGGATCGATCCACTAACTTGCAATGGCTCGCTATACCAGATTAGTCAGCACAGTGGACACGGGTCAGGTGGACATATCTTAATCTCTACACTCTATATTAGGCTAGGGGTGATTATGTTAATTCTGGGAAGCCTTGACTAGGCAGACCCATATTTACTTTCCCTACATCTCTTCTTCTCTCGTACTTACATGAGACACTAGACAGACCCATATTCACTTACCACTCACAACTTTTCTTCTCTCGTACTTAGATGAGACACTCCATTAAGACGACTCGCCCTACAGTTTTAGCTCTATCACATTAGATCATATATCTCCCTGTGCTCTTGTGATGTCAGTATTATCCAAGTAGAGCTCTTGACTTTTCGGAAGAAAAGAGGACGAGTTATCTACCCCTACATTGAAGTTACACAAATAACGTTACCAATTACCATATCCCTTGCCTTTCGACATTAATTGTCGGTGCTTCTGGACATTAGAACCACTACTGACCTAGTAGGGTTAACGCTAAATAAGGTTACTATGCATATAGTAACTTACTCCGATGTACGTACACTCATCTGTTGATATCATTTTCTTTCCCGCACATGATCTTCAATAAATACCCATTTGGGATATACGTACAATATGTTGCTACTGGTTGACTTGTCAACTCGAGACATTGGATCCTAGAATTGTCGGGTACTCTCCAGACATCTAGAATTCATATTATCTATAAAAGCACATGTCTTGAGTTTACAATGGTTTAGCACTGTATTTCCACATATTATGCTCTAGTATGTGTACTTCTCTTGCCCTCCCCTTTCAGTCATCACTTCTCCCTTCCTCTCCATCCCTCCCACCACTTTCTGCACCATTAATATTTCACACTGTTGGCTGTACTACATATCACAATTTTGGACTGATTCAATGCTGGACGGTAAAGCACCAAGCTAGCTATTGTGAAAAAATACATGTGACTTTCCATATTTTCCCTTTTGTGGCTATTCTCTAAGAGTCACTCAATGTAATAGGATCATCGAACAAGTTGTACTAAGTCAATAGATAGTCTCTTCTTCTCTTGAACCTTATATTTATAATTTATGTTTTTGTATTTAATTTAATATTACATGTGTGTTGTGTTATCCTGAAAGACATTTGGTCGAAGCGTTGATTATTTTACGTTTCATCATTGATTATTATTAGTTATTCCTTGCCGTCCATACCGTCCGTTTATTACGTTTTTCCGTAACCTTCAAATGGTTATCTCCAGATACGATGTGATTCTGTCTCACTACCTGAGTTCTGCACGTTTCCGTACATCGATCACGTTGGGAAATATTAACAAATCTGGTGACGATCATAAGCCTAACTGTTTGTGTTGCCTAGGAAATCTGCATCCCCCCTCCCCCCTTTTCCCCGCTGGACTTAAAAGGAAATAAAAAATATGATCGTTGAATTGAAGAACAATTAGTGGTGCTGAAGTTATATATTTGTGAAGAATGTAGAAAGGTTAAATATCAATATATTGGAGATCTCTGAGTATAGGTGCAGTGTACAAGTCATACACAGAATGAAGGACTGTTCATATACTCACAAACAAAAGTAGACGAAAAATACGTAACAAATGGAGTATTCATTAACCATAAAGAATAATTATCTGCTACATTCCTGTTATGTTGTGTATAAAACAGATAAGTCTAGAATGAAAGTTAACAAATAATGAAGCAATTGATAGAGAATAAGAAATGTATATCAAGGCAAATCTGCACATTTCTCATGAGACTATTGGTCTGCTGCGTCTAGCAGTCATAAACAGCTAAGAACAATCGCAAGCATATTCATTGTCATCTTCTGAAGGAGGGTGAGCACCTATGGGTCTGCTTGGAGTGTAGTAAAGTCAGCTCTTCAACACTGAATATTGAATAGTAACAGATTGGTGTGAGCTATTTGAAACAAAACGTGCAAGTACAAATGTGAGATTTTAATCGACCATTTTTAAGCTACCTTTAACTGACTTTATAAATGAGAATGTAATGTTTTTGTAATTATGCATGTTATCAAAGTACTTACATTTAATTAGACTAGCTTTGTGGAAAACTGTTTGAGAACATATATCAAATATGTACAGTTCTGATGATTGTTTGCTGATGAGTAGGATAAAGTCCACAGATTGAGGAAAGTAAAGGGAGATTACTGGAAAAAATATTGCAACTAAAATAATATTTTGCCCAGTATTTTGTTAGTAAAATATATTTCAATGAGAAAATTTTATGAATGTGCATATAATTGAGACATTCCACAATTGTACAAGTATGTAGTCTACACAAGTTTTTCTGTTGTTTGTTTGGAAGAGTATTAAGAGTGAAAGAGACGTTAAACTGTAAGTAGAAGTTTAATACTTTATATAAAGTGTTGAATGAACAAGGGCTAGAAAACTAAGCAAATTGCATTATGAAGATATTTGATTTGACATGCACAACAAAATATATCAGAAATCTACAGTAGATATCTCTAACAATGTCAAAAAAGGATAGTTATTAATTACTAAACTGACATCATAACCAGTGTCGGCTCGTTGCTTATATTAGTGGGGGTGCTGCTTTAGAAACATTTTAGCCATTGTTTTATCATTGTGTAAAACGAAACACACAGTTCTAGACAAGGATTTTGAAATTTATTCCTGAACTAAGAAATAGCTACTGATATTAAGCGTGATGATTGTATAATGTACAATTATATTGAATGTGATCGATAATATTAGTGAAAATAGGGGTGCTGCAGTTCTACAGTGTCTATACACCAGCGTCACTAGATCATAACATTTTGGGCTGACCTGTATGTGCCCAGTGTACCACAGCAGATGTCTGGAAGAGAATACATACTTATGATTTTCATGGCTTACTGGTTGAACAAATTCTTCCTCGTTACACTCCTCTGACATTCTGTTATGCTTGTAGAATATTATTACAAATTTCCTAAATCACTGGATAGATTCAATATCAATTAGAGTGCCTTCATCCAACAGGAGATTGCCGAGAAAATTAAGTGTATCTCCCATACCCCCCAACCATCCTCAAGTCCACGACGATCAAAGCTGTTGATGCAACCATGTTTGCTCTCTCATTGTTATGAGCAGTTGTATGTCCAGGAAAGTACCTACACATAAGCATTTGAAGGTTGAAAACCTTGATAAACAACATCCACATATACTGCCGTTTTCTGTTTTGGACCTTCCAACACTCACATCTACTGAGAGTCTAACAAACCGAGTACCTTTGAGCGAGAGGGTAGCACCTTACCTCCACTTCACAGAGACCTCCGAAATCGTAAAATTCAACATCTAACAAATTGCCATTGACAAAGTACAGTAAGAACTGAAAGATTAAATCATGAAGTAGAGTAGATGTGTAAAGCACACTGTCTCCACCACAAGTCCTTTACAGGGAAAGAATACAAGATGAACAATGACAACATATAAAGACAGTCGGGAAAATATACCAAGAAAATGGAGTTTCTCTAATTAAAAATGAGAATCAAACAGAAACGAAACTAACCTAATACTTCTTCAATGTTCCATCAGCACTTGAACTCTTGACCTTCCAGTCATGTAGTATTTATGCTGTAGATAACATAGAAGAGTTGAGATGTCTAGATTCTATACCCACACAGGACTGTATCCACAACAGAACTAATCTAGATACATAAATAAAATCATTTTACTTCCCGAAATATCCTGTATTAGTTCACTTTTATTATATCTGATCTTGTTTCTATGCTATATCCATCAATATTTAGATTGCACAGAAAAACAGGCAGACTGCCTGGCAAGCGGTAGAGCAATGGATGTAATCTGAACGTCTTTCAGGAGAAAGGTCGAACATAGGATTCAGATGGTGACTTGGATTCTACCTTAATGTTATAGTCCTGATGTTTGCTTGCTGGGAAGGATAAAAGTTCACAGATTGAGGAAGTAAAGAAGTACTGACAAAATAATTGCAATACAAATAAGCATATGTCCAATAACCTCCCTTACACTTGAATGTAACACTGAAGTTAGTCAAAGACAGTTCAATGAAAAAGTATTTTGTGAATGTTTATATAATTAAGACATTCCATTTTTCAACAAGTATGCAATGTACACAAGTTTTTCTGTTCTTTATAGAGAAGAATATAATGAGTGAAAGAGAAGTTAAGCTGTAAGTAGAAGTTTAATACTTTATATAAAGTGTGGAATGAACAATAGCCAGAAAATACACACAAATTTTATTCTGAAGATATTTGATTTGACATGCAATGCAAATATATCAGAAATCTTACAAGTCAGATATCTCTAACAATGTCAAAAAAAAGGAATTAGTTATTAGTTACTAACCTGACATCATAACCAGAGGCGGCTCATTAGTGGGGATGCTGCTTTAGAAACATTTTAGCCAGTGTTTTAATATTGTATAAAACGAAATAAATATATAAAAAGAAAATGTATACATAAACTTGGTAACATCTCAAAAAGTATGTTATTTTATTTACAAATAATCAAGCTCTTACAGAATTAAAAAACACTATGAATTAAATAGAATAGTTGGAAGCATGGACCATTACACAAAAAACAAGAACGAAAATCCAGTCCTTCGAAACTAAATGCTACAGAAAGATGCTACGAATACCATGTACAGAAAAAAGAAAGAACACTCATGTTCTGAAAGAACTAAATGTTAAAGAGAATTGACTGATAAACAACATACTATACAGAAAAATTAGATACTTTGGTCACATCAAGCGTCACGATGGCCTGGAAAGAACAGTATAAGGGCAGGGTTCAGGACGCAGATGCAGACCAAGAAGAAGATGGCTACAAGATATTAAAGAAACCATGAATATGACCATCGATGAAGTGGGTGAACACGGGCTAGGAGACAAGTGAATTTCAGATGCACTGCAAAGAGAGCAACGTCCTATAAAGGATACGCACTTGATGATGAGTTGGAAGCATGATAATCATCTACACTTTTGTACATTCAAGAATACAGTTAATAGTTTTAAGCACGATACGTTGGGCAGCCAAAAGAAAAAAACGTACTAGCTTACACGTACACAATGTGATCGTAACTGCGTAAGCGGCAGTGCCAGAGCTACTATACCTAGCATGCAACTTCAAATCTCTGTCGGACATGTGTCATATCACAACAGCTAAACACCGTGTTTCTGGAACTGTGAGGCCAACATTTCTAGTCACGGTTAAAAAAATTTCTGAACTAGGATATAGCTACTGATATTAATATTGAGGATTATATATTGTATAAAAGATTGCATTCAATGTTATCGATAATATCGAAAAGAAAATAGGGTGCTGCAGTTTCGTAGTGCCTATACATCAGCCGCCACTGATAGTACCACTTCGGGCTGACCCATATGTGCTCAGTGTACCCCAGCAGATATGTGGAAAAAGAATACATACTGATGTTTTCCATGGCTTACTGGTTAAACACACTCTTTTTCGTTATAATCCTCGTGCATTCAGTTATACATGTAGAATGTTTTTCCAAACTGCCACAATCACTGGATAGATTCAATATAATTTGGAATGTCTTCATCCAACTGGAGTTTGCCGATAAAATGAAGGATACCCCTTGCTGGTTTCACTAAGTTTTATTAAAGTCTAATATTATATCCAAATGTGAAATGTAAGAGAACCATCATCACAACTTTAGCCAATGCGCATTTACAGTATATATATTAGTCTCACCAAATACGTTGCATATATTTACCTTCTATCCTCATGTCTGCTCAATCATATTTTGGCTTCTTTCTAACAACAAAAGATGCCTTTTAACAACAAAAGATGCCTTCTAACAACAAATGATGCATTCTAACAACAAATGATGCATTCTAACAATAAATGATGCATTCTAACAATAAATGATGCCTTCTAACAATAAAGGATGCCTTCTAACAACAAAGGATGCCTTCTAACAACAAAGGATGCCTTCTAACAACAAAGGATGCCTTCTAACAACAAATGATGCATTCTAACAACAAAGGATGCCTTCTAACAACAAAGGATGCATTCTAACAACAAATGATGCATTCTAACAATAAATGATGCCTTCTAACAACAAAGGATGCCTTCTAACAACAAAGGATGCCTTCTAACAACACATGATGCCTTCTAACAACAAATGATGCATTCTAACAACAAAGGATGCCTTCTAACAATAAATGATGCATTCTAACAACAAATGATGCCTTCTAACAACAAATGATGCCTTCTAACAATAAATGATGCCTTCTAACAACAAAGGATGCCTTCTAACAACAAATGATGCCTTCTAACAACAAAGGATGCCTTCTAACAATAAATGATGCCTTCTAACAACAAAGGATGCCTTCTAACAACAAAGGATGCATTCTAACAACAAATGATGCATTCTAACAATAAATGATGCCTTCTAACAACAAAGGATGCCTTCTAACAACAAAGGATGCCTTCTAACAACACATGATGCCTTCTAACAACAAATGATGCATTCTAACAACAAAGGATGCCTTCTAACAATAAATGATGCATTCTAACAACAAATGATGCCTTCTAACAACAAATGATGCCTTCTAACAATAAATGATGCCTTCTAACAACAAAGGATGCCTTCTAACAACAAATGATGCCTTCTAACAACAAATGATGCCTTCTAACAACAAAGGATGCCTTCTAACAACAAAGGGTGCCTTCTAAAAAAGGGTGCCTTCTAACAAACAAAGATCTTCTAACAAAAAGATGCCTTCTAAACAAAAATGATGCCTTCTAACAACAAAGGATGCATTCTAACAACAATGATGCTTTAACAAAAAATGATGCATTCTAACAACAAGATGCCTTTAACAACAAAGGATGCTTCTAACAACAAATGATGCCTTCTAACAATTAAAGGGTGCCTCTAACAACAAGGATGCCTTCTACAACAAAGGATGCTTCTAACAACAAATGATGCCTTCTAACAACAAGATGCTTCAACAAAGGGTGCCTTCTAACAACAAAATGATGCCTTCTAACAACAAAGGGTGCCTTCTAAAAAAAAGATGCCTTCTAACAACAAAGGATGCCTTCTAACAACAAAGGATGCCTTCTAACAACAAAGGATGCATTCTAACAACAAAGGATGCCTTTTTAACAACAAATGATCATTCTAACAACAAAAGGGTGCCTTCTAACAACAAAGGGTGCATTCTAACAACAAAGGGTGCTTCTAACAACAAAGGGTGCCTTCTAACAAAAAAGTGCATTCTAACAACAAAGGGTGCCTTCTAACAACAAAGGATGCCTTCTAACAACAAATGATGCATTCTAACAACAAAGGATGCCTTCTAACAACAAAGGATGCTTCTAACAAAAAGGATGCTTCTAACAACAAATGATGCCTTCTAACAAAAATGATGATTCTAACAAAAAAAGGATGCCTTCTAACAACAAAGGATGCCTTCTAACAACAAAATGTTCCCAACAACAAATGATGCCTTCTAACAATAAATGATGCTTCAACAAAAGATGGCCTAACAAAAAGGGTGCCTTCTAACAAAAAGTGCCTTCTAACAACAAAGGGTGCTTCTAACAACAAAGGATGCCTTCTAACAACAAAGGATGCATTCTAACAACAAGGGTGCCTTCTAACAACAAAGATGCTTCTAACAACAAAGGGTGCCTAACAAAAGATGCATTCTAACAACAAAGGATGCCTTCAACAAAAAGGATGTTCTAACAAAAAGGGTGCCTTCCACAACAACAAAGATGCCTTCTAACAACAAGGATGCCTTCTAACAACAAAGGATGCCTTCTAACAACAAATGATGCCTTCTAACAACAAAGGATGCCTTCTAACAAAAATGTGCCTTCTAACAAAAAGGTGCCCCAACAAAAAGGGTCCCAACAACTGATGCTTCTAACAATAAAGTGCCTTCAACCCAACAAATGATCCTTCTAACAACAAAAGGGTGCCTTCTAACAATAAAAGATGCTTCTAACAACAAAAGATCCTTTAACAAAAAATGCCTTCTAACAAAAATATGCCTTCTAACAACAAAAGATGCTTCTAACAACAAAGGATGCCTTCTAACAAAAAATGCATTTAACAACAAAGATGCTTTAACAATAAATGATGCCTTCTAACAACAAAGATGCCTTCTAACAACAAGATGCCTTCAACAAAAATATGCCTTCAACAGAAAAATCTTCTAACAGCAAGGGTGCCTTCTAACAAAAATGATCTTCAACACAAAAATGTTCTAACAACAAAGATCCTTCTAACAATAAATGATGCCTTCTAACAACAAAAAGGTGCCTTCAAAAAAGATGCCCTTCTAACAACAAAGTCCTTTAACAATAAAAGCCCTTCTAAAACAAAAGGTCCTTCTAACAACAAAATGCCCCAACAACTGATGCATTCTAACAAAATGTGCCTTCTAACAAAAAGGGGTGATTCAACACAAAAATGCCTTTAACAAAAGATGCCTTCTAACAACAAATGATGCTTCTAACAACAAAGGGTGCCTTCTAACAAAAATGATGCATTCTAAAAACAAAGATCCTTCTAACAAAAAATTG
>JADZMA010001019.1:0-26482 GCA_020796225.1 Arion vulgaris
TCCGACAGGGCAGGGTGAAAAAGTGGTTATATTTTGACATCCCAAATTTGGGGGCCCCGGAACCATCGGGCGAAAGGGCTCTTTGAGAAAGAAATCGTGGTTTTACAGAACGAACCCATCAAACCACAAAAAACGATTGTTGTTTTTTTAAAGGGGCACTACTTATACTTCAGTAGTTTCAAAATTGTTTCCCGAACGCGGGGAGACCATTTTTCCCTTTTTTAAAAAAAACCCCAAGGAAACAAATTTTTTTTTTCCCAAATTTGGGCCTAAAGGGGGTTTTAAAAACCCAAAAGGTAATTTGGGTTTGTGACGAACCTTTACCGCCCGGTTACACGCCCGGGGGTTTTTTTAATGTCAAATTTAAAAGGGACCCCCCCTTTTTATCGTCCGTTCCTGATGGGACTTGGAACTCAAAATGACCCCCGGGGCCCCTTTAAAATACCCAGATGGCCCCAAGGGGGAGTAAACCTGTTATTTTGGGCAGAGAGAGAGACTAGTCTTTTACCCCCAGGGGCCCCCTTAATCATAAAGGGGGTGGAAAGGGTTTGGGTTTGAAGGGGGCCACATGGGGGTGCCCAAATTGGGAAAAATTTATATGAAAAGAGTTTTTAAAGGGGTATATGGGGGGTGGCATTTCTACAATCATAAAGGGGATGGGGACAGGATTATGAGTCATAAAAATAATCGCCCATGGTTAAAAACCCCCAAAGGGGAAAGAATAGCCATTGGGGTTCTCGAACGGTTTGTCAAAGAGGTATCAAGGAGGTTTGGAAAAAAATGGATACATGTCTCAAAGTTTAAAGTCAAAAGGTTTGGGGCCTTTTTATAATTGCAAGATACATTTTTAAAAAGATTCAAAAAATCACAAAAAATTTGTTTAAAAATTTTGGTCAAATAAAAAATCGAAAAGAAGAGAAAAAATAGAAAGTAATAAAATTTTAATGAAAAAACCAAAACATGTTAAAAAGAAGTAATTTTAATATGCAATTAGTTTTTAAAAAGGGATTTTAAAAAATATATCATTCAATTTAAAATGTTATTATAAGAGTAGATCATGGCGCTTTATTTTTGCCAGGATTATTAGGGGTAAACGCAGGGCTGGCCCCCGCTTTTCCCCTTTTTAAACCCAGAAATTGCCAGGACAGATCATGGGGGTTACCCCTTTGACAGTATGCCGATCGTAAAAATTACTCCTTTTTTCGTTCCACCCGACTAAACGGTTGGTTTTAAATTAGAACTGCCAGAGTTTGCGTTCCAAAAAGGGCGAAGAGATCGGGACCGAGCCCTTTTTCTCCGGGGTGTTCGGTAGAATTTTACGCTGACGTCGCTTTTTTTTCCCATTTTTAATTTGGGGTTCACGAACCCCGCGTTTAAATTTGGGGCATTTCTAATCGTTTTTGATTCTGTGCCGCCCACCGGGGATTAGGGTACTCTGTGACAAGCAAGTTTGTTTTCCCCTTAACGCAAAAACCCGGGGTGGTTTTTTTTACTCAGTACGGACAATACTCAAAACTGAGGTTCTGAAAATTGGCCAAAATTTTTTGGGAAGGCTGATTTTCTTTCTCGACCGGGCCCCCGATTTTTGATCGTTAAGAGAAATTTTTGGGTTCAAAGGAATGACGGATGGGGAAAATTTTTCCAGAATGAAGGTTTTCATTTTGTTTTTTTCCCCTTTCTGTGTTTTTGTTTGATTTTTCATTGTCAGCCGCACGCGACCTTTAAACAGATTTAAAACCCGACATTGGGGTTTCAGCAATAAATGGGAAACCAGGTCGTACCCCGGGCGTTATGTCATTTTAATAAAAACCCAAGGGACGCCCGAGAGAGCAGGAGTAGAAAATTTTTAAGGGGAAGCTGATGAGAATTTCCCCCCTGAATTGTTGGGCATTCTTCTTTTTTCCTCACAAAGTTTGGGGTTTTTTGATTTTTAATTTAAAGGCACCCGTCTGCCCAGATTATCAGCCACCCATTAAGTTTGTCTTCATGTTCTCCCCAGATTGATTTCGATTTTTAATTAAAGGCAGCCGTCTGTTTTCAGTTTAAATACCCAAAGCCATTTTTGTCTTCTGTGTTTTCCCGGGATTGGGTTTTCCCCCTTTTTAAAAGGCAGCTGTCTCCCCAGTTTAAATAGCCACGCCAACAGTTTGTCTTGGAGTTTGGGGGGCGCCCCTTTTTTCTTTCAGGTCTGCTTTTTTTAAGTTCTGGGGGTTTTAAAATTTTAAGGATTTTTTCCCCCGTTTGTCCCGCCCTCTTCCCAGCGGGTTTTTGGCCCCCCTCAGATGGTAGGTCTGACATTTTACTGCGTCAAATCTCCGAGGCAGTTTTGGCAATGTAGAATTGGTTACCCTTTTCCCCTCATTGTGGGGGGGGGTCGTTGCACGTTTATTTTCCTTCGGGGCATCCTTTTTCCCGAAAGAAAGGCCTTTCAGCTTTCCCCAAAAGGGGACACGGGGCATCCGATTTCAACCAAATTTTTCTTAGTCGTCTCTTAGACAGCGGGGTAACAGTGGTTCTTTTCTTTTACCCCAAAAGGGGGGCCCCGGAAAACCATTGGGAGGATTTATAGGTGTTCGCAAAATGGTTTTGTGTGTTTATGTGTGGGGAATAGTGTGTGTGTTTTTTTTATGTTTTTAATATTTTCTGCCCCGGTTAACGAAAAAAGGACTTTGGGCAAAATCGTACCATACCGCTCTCTCCCTCCTCTCAACCTCTTATGGAATTGAGTCTCATGTTCCATCTGAGGGGGGGGCCCTTTTGGGTGGGGGATCGTCTCTGGGCCAAAATTTCAGGTTAGTTTCCCCTGTGGAAGGTCGCCGTGGCCAACATGGCGGGGGGGAAATTTCCTAACGGAAAACCGTGCGCATTTTTTGTGATTGGGGGGATTGACGCGGTTTCGGGGCCAAATTATAAGAGGGATGGGAAATGTTTAATTGGGTGTCCGGGTTTGTGTATGTATGGTTGGAGAAAAACGCCTGACCGACATTGTGGCCTTGATTGTCCCGGCCCCGGTATGGGAGAATAGGGGACCTGTTATCGATAAGGGCAACCGCGGGGCATGGACTAAGAGGAGCCAAACCCCGGCCTTGTGGGTTAAAAATTAAGGCTGGGTTTAATTTAAGAAACGCCGAGAAGAGGGGTAAAAAAAGGGGGCAATTCTTTTTTACACACATCGACTAGTTTTCAAAAAAGATTAGGGTAAAACCGGGAGTTTCACAGACGGAGAAGGTTTTGATCCAACCCTTCCGGAGCCGGGGAAAGTTAGCAGGGACAAACATTTTATGAAGAAAACCAGAACATTCAACATTTAGGGTATAAGGGGGGAGTACTAAAGGGGAAGAATTTAAAAAAATACCCACAACAGGAGCAGATGGATATACATGCATACAAGAGACGACCTAAACTCTAGTCAAAAGTTTTTCCCCTTGGGGATATCAGACCTTCCGATTAGACGGGAAGGGACCCAAAGGGGAGCCCTTTGATTTTTCCCCGAAATGAGTTTTGATGTCAAGAAATAACAAAAAAAGAGAGACAGTCGAAATTGGGATAGACGCAACCCCAAATTGGGAGCCCCGGGACCCAAAACACTACCGCCCCAAAAAACAAAGGTTAGTATTTGGACCCATAAATCTACTGCCTCCAAAAAAAAGACTTTACGGGAGAAAATGAAATAATAAAACCAACTGCATAGAGTAGGAGACTTTAATAGTCACTCCAAGCGGGGGGGCCCCCGGGATACAAAATAACAGAGGTGACAGGGGGAGGATTGGGAGATAGAAGAAACCCACATTTAATCAACAATGCTGAGGATAACCTAGCTACTACCCCAGAACCGGGAAAACCACTTCCACACCAGCCCTTTGGCCCTTTTAGTACAGGTAAATCCACCAAAAAAATTGATAAAATTTTGGTGGGGGGCCCAACTCACAGGAAGGACCACAGAAGGAAAGCGGCGAAAATTTTGGTATTTTCCCACAGCAACTAAAGGGACCAAGATGAAGTACAAAAGAAGACTGGGGGGAAAATTTTCACCTGACAGACCCCATATTGGGGCCCTAAACATACGCAAGAGTATTAAAAATTGGGGGTTTCAGACCCCAACAAAGCCCCCCAAAAAAAGCCATTTAGGGCCATCCCTCGGGGGTGTGGGGACCAAACCACAGCCCATTTGGACGGGGCGAATTAGAATAACTAGAAGTAGAACCAACAAAAGCAAGAGACATTGCAGAAATAGAAAGAACAAAAGAAGAAAATTAAACTTAAAATCCTGGCAAGATACAAAGAACACTAAATGAAAATCAGAAAAGCTGGATATAAAAACACAAAGATTAACCTAACAGAGATGGAAATAAATTGTGGGGAAAATAGCCAGGGGACTAAACCCAAAAAAATAAATACAAACACACAATCACCATCAAACAGAATGATGAAAAACCAAGGGAAACAAGGAAATCCCCAGTGAGCACTTTAACGGGGAAAACATGATGTTCCCGAAGAAAGGGGGGGAAACCATAAAAAAAGAAATAATGGCTCACGACCCCATTTCCCAAATTCCCCCGAAGGAAATGACAATTAAATTCACAATGGGAATTAGAAAAAGCAAGGCCTTCCCAAAAAAAAAAAATCACCCGGCAATGATGGGGTAACTAACGAAATGATAATAGAAAAAGGGAAAGACAAACGAAAAAAAAGCTACCAGAAATATTTAATCAGTGGGAAAAATGGCGTTATACCCAAAGAATGGGAAAGGGAAATTTTACTGATACCCCATAAAAAAATGGGGAAAGGGTCCCACAGACCCCCGTAGGGTTTTAGACCAAAGCCATTTAGCTGCGGGAGGAAAAATTTCTAGAGCGCAAGATCACCACCGACCCCCAAAAGTGGCAAATTTTAAGAAAAGGGGTTATTTCTCCCCCCAAAAAGGGGGCTTCCCAAAAAAACAGATTACAGAAGATCAAGAAATACATCGCCCAGGGATAGAGGGATGCTTTTCAAGAGGGAAAAAAAATGCCAGCAGTTTGGGTAGATCTGAGAAGGCTTTTAAAAGGGGTGGAAGGCTGGGGCCCAAAAGTGAAGTTCCCGAAACCAAAAGCAGGACGAATGTAAAAAGGATATCACAGTATTTTAGAAAAAGAATCGAAGTAAGGGGTTCCCCCAAAAAGGGCAACACAGAAAAGGAGTTCCCCAGGTGGCATTTTCGCCCAAAACTGTTCCTCAAAACATCAATGACATAACCGAGAACATACCCCAAAGGGGTCCACCACGCCCTGTATGCGGATGACCTGGGCCCCGTGGCATCAGAGGAGCGCATTACCGCCGCAAAAAAGCAGAATACAACAGGCCCTCAACATCCCTTGGGCCAATGGTCCAAACATGGCCGATCAAACCCAAAGAAAAGAAAAAGACATATACGATTTTTCCCCAAAAACAAAACCACAAAGTCCAAAATTTTTACTAAAAAACCAAATATTTCTTTAGAGAAAAAACCCCCCATACCTTGGGAAACACCCCCGAACGCATGACATGGAATGTCAGGGAAAGAAAAAAACAAACCCGAGCAAAAACCAGGATGGCAACCATGAAAAAAATAGCTGACACAACCCTTTGGGGGGAGGGTAACAATGTTTTTAAAGGAAATTTATTGGGGGAAAGTTCGCCTGACACTGACCATGGGGAATTTTGCATGGGCAATTAGCCCAATCCAACTTCAAAAAATCAACCGTGGTCAAAAACCAAGCTATAGAATTATTAAGGGGGTGAGACCTTTCTCCAATTTCAGGGAAAAGGAGAAGACCACCAGCCCACAACCAATGGGGGAAAAAGAGACAGCAGAAACTAAAAAAGAGAAAGTTAAGAGATTTGAAGATCACCCCAAAGTACCACAGGGAAAGAATGGGGAGGGAAGGGGGAGACTAAAAAAGGGAAACCCAAATTTGCAGCGACAACCCCCGATGATGATGAGGGGCAAAAACCACCCTGTGCCAAAAACTCCCCAAAACCCCTAAAATATACCAACAAAGACAGAATAAAGATACAAAATTTTAGAGCTGAAAAGAGAACATCACAGGATAGCAGGAAAAAACCCAAAAAAAAGTGGGTGAAAGACAAAATTTGGGCCCCCGAGTGCCTAAAGGAACACTTACCTAAAGGGGGGACCCATGTATACACAGATGGGTCTGGGAAATGCAAAGAAAATGTAGGACAGGGGCCCCCAGAGTGCTCAGGGCATGGGAAAAACGGGAAGCTAAAATTAAAGGGAAAGGGAAATTCTTTCCCCAATTACAGAGCAGAGGCCCAAAAGCGGGGAGGAAACCTTTTTGGGAGGGAAAAGTAAAAAGAAAAACCCCTATTTTTTCCGACACCCTGTCATAATTACCGTCTAAAAATCAGGGAGATAAAAACTTAAAAGGGAAATGCAAGTACCCACACCAAGTATGCCATCTTTCAGAGTGGTAAAATTTTGGGGTACCATCTCACTGCGGAATACCTGGCAAAAGAGACTGGGGGACAATTTGGGAAAAACAGGAAGGGGGTTCCCCAAAACAGGGGCAACCCAAAAAAATGACAAAGAGGGAAACAAAGTACGGATAAAAATACCTACAAGAACAAAAAAGGTTTAGAGATCACCCAGGGGTGAAAAGGACGATGCATACCCCCAACTAAGTAGAGAGGAACAGGTTGTCATTTTTTCTATAACAGGGCACAAAAGGGTGAGGTACCCATCTGTTTAACAAGTATAAAATAGGCCCATCTGAATATGCACATGCGGCACCAGAAAATTGGGCAGAGAAAAATACTGAAGAATGTTCCCAAATACACGGAAAAAGAGGGGAAAAAACATGGGCCCAAACCCCATATCAGTCCAAGATGTTTATGGAGATTTTAAAAGACCCGGGTTTACCAATAACTACTTTTGGGATAAAATTTATGTCAGTCCAATTTTTTAAAATTTTACAGAGATGTAAGGAAACCCGGTTTACCACCAACTACTTTAAAATATAAACGATGTCAGTCCACGAAAAAGGGGTTAAAAGATGTACAAAACTTGGGACCAATAAAAACACTTTTAAAAATATACAAATCGATATCTGAAAACGTTGGAAGAAGAAGAAGAAAAAAGAAGAAGAAAAATTTCCCCGTGGAGCCATTTTGGGTATGCCTTTTTAGAGGGCCCCGATCTCAATGGGAGGGGGTTAAGTTCCAGTCCTATCGGGGACGGGGCGATAAAAAAATAAATCCCGTGCCCAAATTTTCGCACAAAAAAAACCCCTTTGGGAGTTCAAAAAACGATAAGAGCGAGCTGGGAAAAAACCCCCGCCCGGGGCTAAATTCAAAAAAAGATTTAAAAAACAATTTTTTAAAAAAAATCTTTAAAACCCCCCCAAAAATTTCATCGGGGACCCCCGCCGGACGGAGTTCGGCACGAGCCGATATTTTTTGTAAAAAATAGGGGTCAGAGCAATAGGTTACTTTTTTAAAGTAAAAGATGGTGGTTTCCATAATCAATCAATCAATCAACCAACCCGGGGACGCTTGGGCAGAGCCATCGGTGTAGATAAAAGATATCACCTGGGGAAGAGGTTATCCACGAGTGCAAGAATTTTTGCATTGACAACGCCCGAGGCCCATTCTCACAAAACGGCGTCCAAGTGTGTTTATAACCCCGGGTGCGCAGTCAATTCCCCTGGGGTATAGGCATCCATTGTCACCGTGCCTCAGCCTTCTAGAGACAGACCTGTTTAATAATATCCTCTGCCCCCAAGCCATCCAGTAAACCCAACGAAAAAGGGGCGCACATTTATGAGGATTTCGGGTTTTGGGGACAACGACATGAGCATGACTATGGAGATCACCGCTGCCTCCAGGGCTCTGTCACGGGTGGCTGAGCAACAGGTTACCCATACGATCATCATATCAGACTCGATGAGCATGCTTCAACTGATTGCATCTGAAGTATGCGTGTGGAATGGGTGGACATCATTCGGAGATCACATCTCAAGAAAATGACTTGGCTGTACACGCCTGGACATGCTGGAGTGCGGGTAACGAGCGTGCTGACTCTCTTGCAAACAGTGCCCCGACTCAAGTGGGCAGAAGCATGGACAGAGCCGATATCATCAATGGGGTACGCTCTCAATTGTGTGACATGGGCGGGTCTCAAACACTGGAACGAGTTCGAGAATTAGGCGTTAAGTTTGGACATGCCAGACAGTGTCGTCTTCGTGGTAGAGAAGATATAGTAATCAACTTCTCATGGTACTGTGAGCAAATGGACTTTGGGATGGCTGCTGCAACTGAGGACAGAGCACGAATGAGAATGCCCAATGTGCCATGTCGTCGATCGCATAACATAACATAACAGAACATAACATAACAATCAACCAATCAAACCATGAAGACTAAAAGAGCTTTGTGCTACACGATTTTCCTTTCGACATGATGCTGTCAGCGCCAAACATGGATATTATTATCCAACGACAGAAGAAAACTACTCACGATATAGATGTTGTTAACTGGGAGTATCAAGAAAAGGACTTGAAAATTAATACCTCCAAAACAGAAGTTATGACAATAAGTAGGTCAACAGGTCAACCAAATATACACGCGAATAACGTAAAACTACAACAGACTCCAGAATTCAAATATCTCGAGAGCATATTCATAGCAGATGGAAAGACGGACAGAGAAATCGAGACTAGATGCACAAAGGCAAATGCAGTGACATACCAACTGTCACCACTATTAAAACATCCAAGCATTAACATGGCAGTCAAACGACAACTGATAAACTGCATATTTATTCCAACTCTCTGCTATTAGTGACAAATATGGCCCTGACTAAGACACAAGAAAGAAAGATTACAACATGTGAAATGAAAGTCTACGAAAGCTATCAAAGTTACAAGGTGAGATAGAGTGAGAAACGAGAATATCAGAAACATCGTTGGTACTATACCATGCATACAGTACATCGAGAAGCAAAGAATCAAGTGGTTCAGCCATCTAATGAGAATGGAACCACATTTACTACCATCACGTGCCTACAATAACCGACACTCAGGGCGGAGAACACGAGGCAGGCCAAGGACACGATGGATAGATAACATCTCAGAGTCCCTGCGAAAGCATGGACTGACAACGTCAAGCGCAACACACCTGGCACAAGATATAAAACTAAATCTCCCATGATGCTTCACGGCAAATGTGGTTAAGATAAGATAAGATCAAGAAAAGACCGATTTACAAAGGAATACATCAGAAAAAGGTGGGTTCAACATCAGTAGTAAAAATCTCACCCAAAAATAAAATATGAAATGGTTGTTTGTATAAACAGATTACCAACATGCAGTGCACTTAAAAAAGCAATGGTATAGCTGATACAAGGCAAAGGGTCACCCACGCAAAATGTGGACCACAAAAATAACAGAGGCACACAAGATCCTGTTTCAAAATTCTCTTCTTTTTCTGGCTCTGTTAGACAAAACAGTATTAGAATCCGAAATCCCAATCTAGTGAGAACGCAGAAGAAGAAGAAGAAGAAGGAAGTGTTAAAGAAAGGAACAAAACAAGAGATCTATTATTGAAAGCATTCAACGTATTTGCTATACTGTTTTTGTCGTTGTTCAACTCTGGCTGACATACATACACACACATACTGTATATATATATATATATATGTTTGTTTGTCTGTTTGTGTGTTTCTGTTTGTGTGTGCGTGTCTGTGTATGCGCATGTGTGTATGTCTATATCTGTGTATGTCTATGTCTGTGTGTGTCTATGTCTGTGCATGTGTGACTGTGTGTGTGTATTTGTGTGGGCGTCTGTGCGTCTGTTCGTGTGTCTGTGTGTGTGTGTGTCTGTATGTCTGTGTGTTTTCTGTGTTCTGTTTCTGTGTCCGTGTGACGTCTGTTCGTGTGTCTGTGTGTGGGGTGTTTCTGTGTTCGTTTTGATCGTGTCTCTGTATCTGCGGTGTCTCTGTCTGTGCAGTCGTGTCTGTTTGTGTGTCTGTGTGTGGGGGTGTTTCTTTGTGCTTCTGTATCTCTGTATCTGTGTCCATCTGTTCGTGTGCCTGTGTGTGTGTGTGAGTCTGTATGTCTGTGTGTGTTTCTGTGTCTCTGTCTCTATATCTGTGTCCGTGTGTACATATGTTCGTGTGTGTCTGTGTCTGTGTGTGAGTGTCTGTGTGTGTTTCTGTGTCTCTGTATCTGTGTCCGTGTGTGCGTCTGTTTGTGTGTCTGTGTGTGTGTCTGTATGTCTGTGTGTGTGGGTGTCTGTGTGTGTTTTTGTGTCTCTGTCTCTCTATCTGTGTACGTGTGTGCCTGGCTGTGTGTTTGTGTGTCTCTGTGCTTGTGCATCTGTCTGTCTGTGTCTATGTGTGTAGCGTGGTGCGTGGGTATGTATAAATATATATATAGAGAGAAACAATTGCATAGGGACAGTACTAATGAAACTAATGTATGCAAGAGAAGCAAGTAGGATAATGATAGAGGTCAATTTTCTTCTTCTGATTATCAGCCACGCCATACAGTTTGTCTTCTGCGTTCTCACTAGATTGGGATTTCGATTCTCTAATAAAGGCAGCCGTCTGCCTCAGATTATCAGCCACGCCATACAGTTTGTCTTCTGCGTTCTCACTAGATTGGGATTTCGATTCTCTAATAAAGGCAGCCGTCTGTCTCAGATTATCAGCACGCCATACAGTTTGTCTTCTGCGTTCTCACTAGATTGGGATTTCGGATTCTCTAATAAAGGCAACCGTCTGCCTCAGATTATCAGCCACGCCATATAGTTTGTCTTCTGCGTTCTCACTAGATTGGGATTTCGGATTCTCTAATAAAGGCAGCCGTCTGCCTCAGATTATCAGCCACGCCATACAGTTTGTCTTGCTTTCACCATGATAATGGGCCATTTCGTTCTTCTCAGGCTGCACAGGCAGTTCTGAGGATATGTTCTGTGTCATCATGCCAGCCATGACACAGTTTTTTTGGGACGCGGGTTTAAGGGGGCCACCTCTTTTTTCCGGTCTGCCCCTGGGGGCAGTTCTGTGGTTTGTTCTGTTGTCTAATCCCAAAATTTTAAGGGGGTCGTTGGTGCCTATCTTGAATTTAGTATACAGGTGGTGTCTTAGTTGAAAAGTACAATAAAAGACAGGTTCTACTTTCATGAACAAAATATGTCTAATGTCTATGGAGTAACTTTCTTCCTAAGACAGAACAAGAACATATGAGCACTATCCAGGGTCGTGCGGTATATTTTCTCAGTATGATGCAAGTCTTCGAAATTCCGCCCCTCAAATGGTTGTTCCTTAAAATAACCTTCAATTGTATGTGTTTTGGCTGCTTATGCCGCCCCGGTTACTGTGCCGCCTGATGCGGCCGCCTCTCTGCATCATAACACGGCATGGCTCTGGAACTATCGATGATGAATACTTTGATTGTACATTCTGAAAGGATATCTCACAATTAAATTAAGTTGTTTATTTGTTTGATCGAGGCAGGAGTCGAACCTGCGAGGTCGGTTGCTGAAGGAGCAGCGCTTAAATGAATATCTGTGGACGTGGTCTAGTAGTCACATGTGGTCATGTGATCTTATCACAAGAATTAAACCCTCTGTGAGTGCGGGTTCAGTTCCGCGGGCTGGCAGAAAAAGCCACAGATTCCCCAGATTTACAGTGTTCGTGGCATCGTACCGAAGGATTACGATGTCCATGGCACCGAGCCGAAGAGCTTAAAGCTCAAGTGCTTCTAGATAGGAAAAAAATCAAAAATCACAAGAATTCGAGCTAGCTGATTCTCCTTCTTCTATTCCACCATTTACTTTTATAGAAATGTTGGGGAGAGAGGTGTGGTGGGAGTGGGGGAGGGAGGGGGAGGGAGGGGGGAAACGTAGTGATCTTGTGTGTGATTGTTTTAAGGCCCTTTGTAAGATGATATTCATTTTCGTGAGGCTGTTCTTGATGCCGTCGCTCTATCTTTTGCGTGGTCTTCCTCTTGCTGTGTACTCATTATACTTGTTCTGTGTGGCTCTCTGTGGTAGGCAATACCAGGGCATTCTGGTCAGGTGTTCAAACCATTTAATCTGTTGTTCTTTTATGAATTGCATGACTGGTTTCACATCCTGTCTTCTGATTTCTTCATTTCTAATTTGCCTCTTATTGTCACACCTGCAGCTCTTCTAACACACATCATCTCTGTCGTTATGATTTTTCACTCATTAGCTGCTGTTATTGGCCATGTTTGCCACTGGTAACATAGTGTTGGCCAGAAAATCGTTCTTCCAGCTATCTAACTTTCTGAAAATGTCAAACCACATTTCACAAAATAATTTATAAAAACACAATTTGTGGATGCAAAGAAGTACCTTAATGTCATCAATCATGGCAGATGGTAAGATCTTATCGTCAACTAAAACATTGATCAGCTTGGTAGTTGGGTTAATGTGAGCGTACAAGAGTCTGCCAGTGTCTGGTTAGCTTATCTTTCAGGGAGTCATCCATGTTTAATGCACCAACCTGTGGACATACGTTTGTTAAATAGTTACATGAATGGCTCGCTAGTTGTGTTTGTAATAACGCTGCTATTGCTAAGTTAGGCAACGGGTGACGTTTGTTAAATAGTTACATGAATGGCTCACTGGTTGTGTTCGTAATAACGCTGCTATTGCTAAGTTAGGCAATGGGTGTCGTAAGATATAAGGGTAAGTGGTCTGAATCCTGTGTTTGTCAATTTTTTTTTTCGAAAGCTCCTAATACTTGTATATCATCATCAAGGTGCGTATCCTTAGAACGTTGCTCTCTTTGCATCGCATCTGAAATTTACTCTGTCCTAGCCAGTTCACCCACTTCGTCGATGGTCATATTCATGGTTTCTTTAATATCTTGTAGCCATCTTCTTCTTGGTCTGCCTCTGCGTCCTGGGACCCTGCCCTCTAGTATTGTTCTTTTCCGGCCATCGTGACTCTTGATGTGAAAAAAGTATCTAATTTTCTGTATAGTATGTTGTTTATCAGCCAATTCTCTTTAACATTTAGTTCTTTCAGGATATCAGTGTTCTTTCTTTTTCTGTCCATGGTATTCGTAGGATCTTTCTGTAGCATTTCGTTTCTAAGGACTGGATTTTCTTTCTTGTTTTTACACTTGTACACTGTCTATTTATTGATCATATTCTTTGTTTCCTGGGATTTAAAAAAATAACAACTCCTTATTCTCATCTTAAATAGTTAGCCCCATTGTTGATGTGTAAGTACTACTATGGTGACGTTGAGGAAGTTTGCCATGTTCCCACCTTTCATGATCCATTCTTAACCCAACTAGTAGGGCTGTTTGGTCACCTGTAGTGTTTGGTACGAGGTGTTTGGTCACCTGGTAGGGTGTTTGGTCACCTGGTAGGGATGTTTGGTCACCTGGTAGGGTGTTTGGTCATCTGGTAGGGTGTTTGGTCACCTGGTAGGGATGTTTGGTCACCTGGTAGGGTGTTTGGTCATCTGGTAGGGTGTTTGGTCCCCTGGTAGGGCTGTTTGGTCACCTGGTAGGGTGTTTGTTCACCTGGTAGGGTGTTTGGTCACCTGGTAGGGTGTTTGGTCACCTGGTAGGGTGTTTGGTCACCTGGTAGGGATGTTTGGTCACCTGGTAGGGTGTTTGGTCTTCTGGTAGGGTGTTTGGTCCCCTGGTAGGGCTGTTTGGTCACCTGGTAGGGTGTTTGTTCACCTGGTAGGGTGTTTGGTCACCTGGTAGGGTGTTTGGTCACCTGGTAGGGATGTTTGGTCACCTGGTAGGGTGTTTGGTCTTCTGGTAGGGTGTTTGGTCCCCTGGTAGGGCTGTTTGGTCACCTGGTCGGCCTTTTTTTCAGTTTGGCCAAGCACAACATGTAACTCTTTATTCTTACTCACTTATTGTTAACAGTATTCTTTTTAGTGAGTATCTTTGGCCTATAAAAAGTATATAACCAAATCTTCTTATATTGGTTATATAGCAGATTACCAACATACAGTGCGCCTAAAAAGCAAATGATATTCATATAAAGTTGATACGGCCCTAGTGGTTACTAGGGCCCAAAAGAATCACTGTTACCTGCTACGCATGTCGTAAGAAGCGACTAAGGAGGTTGAGCTTGGGCTACCCCACCACCGTAAAAACACTAGATGGCTACAGAACGGAGAGCGAACCGAGTAAACGCTGGCTGAAATCGGACACATCGCCGAAGGATAAACACCAGAGCTCTAAATGGTGATAAAGATGTGACATAAAGCACACCAATGCTAAGGCTGCATGAATCCAATTTCTACATGAATAGAATTTATGGGGAGATCTGGTACATATGTCAGAGATCGCGAGAGAGAGAGAGAGAAAGAGATACAGTTGATACAAGACAAAGGGTTGCCCACGCAATAAAAGTGGACCACAAAAATAAACGTAAGCAATAGAATGATGGGAATGTAGTGACAAAACACGTAATAACATTTACTGTAGTTTTACAAATTACAAAAACAATGACGATATACAGCAACGTTTCGACCAACAAGGCCTTTATCAACAAACGAACAACAGGAGTGACAAATAAAAAAAAAACCCACTAACATATGGTAGGCTACATACGGAGACATTCAAAAGTTTCTAATAAAAATATGGGAATAAAAACGAATAACAAAATAAATGTAACACAAAAAACACATATAAAAAACTAGAAATAGAAAAGAAGAGAAATAATTAAAAATCAAGTAAATATATAACTTGAATACATGCAACATATGCACATATAGATTACAAGGCATTGAAAGAGAAAGTACTAAGAAGCATAGGAATGTAATACGTTGAGCCCACGTGGTCGCAAAGGTATCATATAAAGAAATCTATATGTAGTCGTCCATATGTTAGTGTGTTTTTTTTAATTCGTCACTCCTGTTATTCGTTTGCTTGATAAAGGCCTTGTTGCTCGAAACATTGCTGTATATTGTCATTGTTTTCGGAATTTGTAAAACTACAGCACTTTGTGATTACGTGTTTCGCCAATCAAATAGTTTTACTGCTGTCTCCATCTATATTGTGAATGTAGTGGCAGAAAGCCAAGCATGCCCTCATCGTGGCAATGGTAGTATCTCTAATGCAGCCGGGGATTACGCCAGAGTCAACTATAAACTTATGGACCTTCGGACTCAGGTAAAAATTATGGGAAATCAGACCCCAACTACACCACGTGACCTCGCATTCCAGTATTGATGTATATAGACGAATTCACTTTAAAATCAACACAAAATGCTAAATCGAAGTTATATTATGCAACAAGTTGTTTAACAATAAGGAATATCAATATTATGAATATTTTTCACCAATAAATAACCATAGACTCACAGAATTTAATAAAATATCAAAAAGCTTGCAGTGTTCTATCAAACATCTATATTTTCCGGCGCCCTTTTCTGATCTAGGTCAGGAACCCACAGTCAGTTGTCTGACCTAGTTATCTAGAGTTGACTGTGATTATGCACATGCTCTCATTATTAACACATTTCAGGGGCTAACATTGTAATTGTGAGATCATGAGAATGCCACCATGAGAAATACCAGTTGATGGAACAGAAAAACAAAAGAAGCTTCCCCAAGTGTGCGTCACCATAACGTTTGAGATCTGCGAGGCTGTGTTCGTAGCGTTGTATCGATACCCGCCTGCCCAGCGTGTTCGTAGCGCGTTGGACTACGGTGACTAGCCCTCTGTGAGTGCGGGTTCAATTCTGTGGGCTGGTAGAAAAGCCACAGGTTCTCCAAATTCACGGTGTTCGTGGCACCAAACCGAAGGTTACGATGTCCATGGCACCGAGCCAAAGACAAAAAAGTTCAAGTGCTTCTGGATCGGATAAAAACACTTTATCGGTTGTTGAAATTAATGTTTGAAAGACAGAATGCGATTAAAAGTTATCCCAAGATAATTCAACTGAAGTTGACTCATTAGCACGTCGGTGAAAGGTACTAAGCAGCTCAAGGTCATGTGGTATAGTCTTCGGCAGAGGGAACAGTTAACAGTTAATCAATAAGGAGGGATTGGGGAGGGAGGGGGAGGTGATCACACGCGACTGAAAATCGTGGCATATCCCAAGGACGAGCCATCACCACAGTAAACACAGTCGTTATTTCAGGCACCATTATACGTTCAGTAGTTTGCCATGCTTTCTGAACGGTGCATGTCCTTTGTTAAAATCAACGGCAATTTAGCAAACTGTCCAGCGTGATTCGAATCAGAACGTCGGGAATAGACCAGTCACTAACCTAGGCCACAGACGCAACGCCCCTTAGAATGCATTTCCATGTTGTTAATATCATGAACAGATCTTTGAAGAGAGACTAGGATAAGCTGAAAGACAAGCGAAAACTCAGAAGTTGTCACAGTGAAACATTTGCCAATTGACCGTTTGTAAAGATGAAAAAGGCCATATATACATATACTATCATCAACATATCCTCGACCTAATGTATCTATCTACTTGGTAACACTCCTTTTCGTTTAGTAATCTATAAAGAATGAAGTGGTTTGGCCACTTAATAAGAATGCATCCAAACGCCACAGTATACAGAGAGTCTTCTACAACAGAACATCGGGAAAGAAGGCAAGAGGAAGACCACGGAAAAGATGGTTAGATGGCGTAGCAGAATCCGTGAAAGAGCAAAATAACAATTACACAAGCCACCAGAACAGCGCAGGACAAAAACAGAAAACCACGACACTGGGCAACAACCCGGTAGCAGTGTGACGACAAAAGAAGAAGAAGAAGAATCTATAAGCGATCGTGACATACAATTTGTTAAACCGTTTACTTTTCTCTAATCCTGTTTTGACTCAGGATAAGAAGAGATTTCTAACATGAGCTTTTGTGTATGGTATTCTTCACCGCTTCTGTTATTTCTCAGGTCTATCTCTATATATTGAATCGGCCTCCTCGTTCATCATCTTCGGTGAATAGTAACCATTACTGAATAGTATTGTTAAACCTTGTAACTAGGTACTTGTCGCATTTAAATATATCATCCCTAAACGTTGAACCACTTACCTAGAAACGTTAGCTCACTTACCTAGAAACTTTGGAAGTGATTCTTACAATTGGATGAACATCCACCATAAACTTGGCCTGCACACGCAAGAACAGATTATGTAAAACCTGAAATGGGCAGTATCGATTCCTACTCGACGATTATTCTGACAGGTCAAACATTACACTACATTAGTAACAAAACATTAATTTTAGCAGGCATGAAAAAGTTGAACTGATCTAAGACACGTGCAGCAATTTAAATACCTCGGAGTCCTGGTAACATCAGATGGCAGATGCCGATCAGAAATAAAGAGCAGAATAGGACAAGCGAAAACATTATTCCTGAAAATGAGAAGCATTATCTGCAATAAGTCCTTGTCAATCCCGATCAGAATGCGAGTTATTCAGTGCTACATAGAACAATACTGACATACGGATGCGAGTCATGGACAATGAACACACAGATCGAAAATCTCTGAGGGCCACCAAATATGGTTTTATAGAAGAATGATGAAAATCCCATGGACTGCTAAAATGACTAATGTTAAGGTGTTTAATGAGGTCAAGTCACAGAGAAAGCTTATCATCAATATAAGAAAGAAGCAGTCATCATTTTTCGGGCATGTGTTGAGGAGGAGAGGTTTAAAAAACATTGTGACAACCAGTAAAATCGAGGTAGACGAGACAGAGAGAGAAATGTTGGATAGCCTGACTTCATGGCACGGTAGAGCGTCAATATCTGAGTTGATAGAAACACCAACGACAGAGATTTGTGGAGATCCACGATCGCCTACGCCAGCTGGCACGACACCTGATGATGATGATGATAAAAAGATAAAATAATCATAGATGTTCAGCCCCCACAATATACATAAATGGAAACTATAATAATCACTTAATGGATTATTATATTTATAATAAGTGCGATATCTATTTGCTGTACAATATGTCGATTAGAATAGAACAAAATCGTCCACAACTGTGTACTACGTCATCAATTGTTGACTTTAGTAAGCTGACGAGATCGTGAAACAACTTACAGATTAGAGAGTACAAGGCCGTCGATTCGTTACGAGTTCAACAAAAGATCGTTTGTGATATGAATGAAGCCTCCCAAACCCTTTTATGGATTACGTGATCTACTGTCCTGTGCGTTCTTGTCTTCGCAGTAATGGAAGAGTAGACAGACTTGAGTCAACAGTATATTTGAAGAAAGTTCTCTCTCAAATGTTCCTCTGATGATCGTAGTCGATTTGCTCTGGAGAATCGGTTGATTTCTTTGTATGGTACCTTGCGACCACGCGGGCTCAACGTATTACATTCTTATGCTTCTTAGTACTTTCTCTTCCCATGCTTTATAATCTCTATGGGTATATGTTGCATATTACATTCTTATGTTTATACTTTCTTCCAGATTTTAATCATTGGTATATGTTGCATGTATTCAAGTTATATATTTACTAGATGTTTCATTGTTTCTTTTCTATTTCTAGTTTTTATGTGTGTTTTTGTGTTACATTTATTTCGTTATTCGTTTTATTCCAGATTTTCCTTAGATACGTTGGTATTTGGTCGTCCATTTGTGTTTCATTTTAATTTGTCACTCCTGTTTGTTCGTTTGCTTGATAAAGGCCTTGTTGGTCGAAACGTTGCTGTTTATCGTCACTGTTTATGTATTTTGTAAAACTATAGTACTTTGTTTGTACGTGTTTCACTAGTCAACAGTACCGATCATCAAGATTTAATGAAGATAAGAAGAAAGTTCTCTCTCATCAACCACATGTTGGATGGCGATACAGCTGCTATGGAAGTCTATTAAGGTTTTCACTCAGACATTGAGACATGTGTTGCTGCAATTAATCTTGAAGATGCATATAATAGAGTGCCTTTGCATTTTTTAATGGTACAGTTGGCGGAACTCAATATCAACCCATTTCTCTTCAATTAGATCTTTACGGCTCTCTTCCAGTTAAAGTCAGTGTTTAAATGTGACAGCTGGGCGTCAACACCAACAACAATACATCCTGGTTTGACACAAGGGTCACCATCATCTCCGGTGTTGTTCAATGCCTATCTGTGGAATTACATAAGATCAGATTGCAGGTAGGGGAAGAACAATGTCATATGATTTTTTGGTGAATCGTCAGGACAAGGATCTAGAACACGTTGTGCAGGAACTTCAGTCAGAACTCGACCACATAAGTAGGTAGTGCGGTGAAGCAGAAACATTGCCTAACTCCACAAAAGCAGCGGTGACATGGTTCTCTTTGAACAACCGTATGGTCGCCTGAGTGGTTACCGAGGCCCAAATTTGGGGTGTAAAGAATAGAACCACTGTTACCTGCCACGCATGTCGTAAGAGGCGACTAAAGAGGTTTGGCTGAAATCGGATGCACATGTCCTAAACGTGTACAAGTCTATGCGTTTAGGGGCCTACCAAACCAATGTGCAACGTATACACGTTCTTGGCAAAGATCAAATCATATCACAAAGAGTGATTAAATTGGTCGTAAAGAACGAACGCAAAGAAGAAGAAGAACAACAACCGTATGGTCAATACTCCAACACCAACTGTGGTTTTGTGTGCAATAGTGATGGAGATATCTCAGTCTATGAAAAACCAGGGGTTGCAGTTTGATCAGTCTTGCTTTTACGGAACAAATAGAACATGTGATAATGAAGGCTAGGAATTGTATGACTGCGATGAAGGTAATTGCTGCGGCAAATTGTGAGCAGCGCCATCGTTGTCTTTTATACCAGGGTCTGGTTCTGTATGGGAATGAGATTGCTCTGGCGATCCTGACTCTCAGTCAGTCTCTTTGTCTCTTATACCAGGGTCTGGTCCTTTCTGTGATTGAGTATGCTCTGGCAATCCTAACTCTCAGTTATAGTCAGATAGAACGACTAAAAAGAATATAGAACGCATCCTACTTGGGTACACTAAAGACACGTCATGCAGGGCGATGCGATATCTTCTTGATTATCCTACTATGGAAGATAGAACACGGATGTGTCGTACACGGGCATACATTCGAATCAATGCTGACACACAACATCTTCTGCACATAGAAATAAACAGAAAAAAGGAAATAGGTTAAAAAGAGAAAAATCGTGGATGGTTCAGGCCAAAGATTGTATACAACAGGTGTGTTCACTAGAATACATTGTACCCGGTGAAGAATGGATACCGATGCCAACAGGAATCGATACATCCTTTGGTATGTATCAGACTTGCTAAAGAATGCAGACAAGACAACCGAATGGTCGTGGAGGCAGAAGTTCAGGCATTAATTTAGGAGAACTTGTCTGAGAATTATGTAATCATTTATACAGATGGGTCAGTGATTCGACATGTGCAGAGCTCGTGGGCTTTCACTGCTCACGTCAGAGGGGATGTTGTGAAGAGACAATGGTAGTTTTGCCGTGACTACAAGCAATTCTCAATGTCATGGCTGGAATCACTTACATTTATCAATGATGTTTTCTCAGTGACTCAATGAGTATGCTCAGGAAGATTGAAAAAGCCTGAGCTCGGAGACAATGGATGGAGTCGCTGAGGAGGTCTAGACTGAGAAAAATCAATCTTATTTGTGTGCCAGTGCATGCATGTGTAAGAGGAAATGAACGCGCTGATAGGCTTGCATGTATGGCTGAATTAAACAGCAGAGCGCAATGGAGCAGACTGGTATTACAAATTCCCTCAATGAGAGAGAGGCTGTTTACATGATTCAAGTGGGGGACTGCCTAGAGTAGTTGATAGTACCTCGACCTGCTGGCTGTGAGACGCCTCATAGCTCGGGTTCGAACCTACTGTCCGGCATTTGTTCGAGTCCCCTGGTCTTACTCAGGACGATAACGTGAGTACCTCTGAAGTCGGAGAAAATCTGCCTGTATGGCGAGGGAATACTAATTACGAGTACATTGAGCACACGGCTGCCAGTGAAAGTAATTTACAATGTGCACGCTGCTGCCATTGTAAGATATTGGAAAAAACGGATTTTCACGCAAAAATCAGTTTCAGAGAGATGAAACTTCGTCTGAGTTGAAAGCGGACGAAAAAACAAAAAAACATGATTCAAGTAATAGTGATATGATCAGTATGATCAGGCAATCATATCAACAATATAAGAACAGCTACAACAACACATTAACAGATTCTAGTTAACATGCAACGAATACAACATCAGAATAAACATCGACAAAACCGAAGTAATGACATTCGCCAGAGGGGAAAGCGCTACAGACGCTCACAGACGCTACAGACGCTTATGAAAATAACAAATTCAAACTCCAACTAAACAGACTTGTACAATTTGGTCACCTGTTTCAGTACGTCTAGAGATGTCATTTCTCCTTCATATACGAGGTATAGTTTACTTGCATTCCAAGATCATTCATCCGTGAGAAATATGATACATTGTGCTGGGATAATGTATATCAGTTATCTGGTAACAAACATTATGATAATCCACTGCGCTGTGACATATATTAGAGTACATACATGTTTATTGGTGTCGAGTTGGGTCTGGGATGAGATGTGTACGAATCTAATGCTTTATGGACACAGTGAAGCTTGCTGGTATGTTTTGTGTTTATTTGTGTACATGTTCTAACCTGTACGACTATATATATATATATAATAATAATAATTCCTCTCGTACCGTTATACGTTACATAGGGCCTGCAAGTAATTTCTCCATATCACTCTATCCTGGGCAACTCGCTCAATCTCCTCCATGGAACTGAGACGGAAATTTCTTGCCTCTCTCACCAACGTTCGTTTCAGGGTCTCCTTAGGTCGTCCTCTCTTTCTTGAACCCTTGCATCCCACTTCAATGCCTGTTTTGATATTCGTTGATCATTTCTCTCAAGGTGTGCCCAACATATCTCCATCTTTTCTTTCTTATAACAGTTGTCACTAGTGGTTGACCAGACATGTCTCTGATTTCATCGCTTCTTCTGAATTCATCTCATTTTATGTTCATTATTTTTCGCAGACATCTATTTTCAAATGCATTTAAACTTCTTTTTCTTTGCGTTCGTTCTTTACAACCAATTTTAATCACTCTTTGTGATATGTTTGATCTTGCCAAGAACGTGTATACGTTGCACATTGGTTTGGTAGGCCCTAAACGCATAGACTTTTTCACGTTTAGGACATGTGCATCCGATTTCAGCCAAACCTCTTTAGTCGCATCTTACGACATGCGTGGCAGGTAACAGTGGTTCTATTCTTTACATCCCAAATTTGGGCCCCGGTAACCACTCAGGCGCATTTAACTTGCTTTCTATATTTTTAGTCACTTTCCAACTCTCACTGGCATATGTTAGGATTGATACAACGTTTGAATTGAAAATTCGTAATTTAGTTTTAATACTATATAACTTGCAGTTCCATATTTTATTTAGAATATATATATATATATATATATATGCATGTGCGGTTCTGTATTATTCTATGCATGCACATATCCTGATCTGTATGACTAGTTATGTACTATTTAGTAAATGTGTATTCGAACATATCTGTCCTAGCTCGTTTTTGCGAGCAGTACTGTCGGCTACTCGATTATCTGCTACTGACTAAATCCGCAAGTAGCGTGTATCTTCTGCGTTCTCACTAGATTGGGATTTCGATTCTCTAATAAGGCAGCCGTCTGCCCTAGATTATCAGCCCACGCCATACAGTTTGTCTTGGACGCTGTTAGTGGGCCACCTCTTTTTCCCTCAAGTCTGCATATTGGGGCAGTTCTGTGGATATAATTCCTGTGATTTCGCTTCCGTTTGTGCCGACCTCTTCCAGCAGTAAGTTTGGCCACCCTCGTGATGGTAGGTCTGACATTCTTACTACGTGGTTAAATCTCCGAGGCAGATTGGCGACCGTAGAATCCGTTATCCCATTCCTAATTGTGAGGGTCGTTGCACCATGGTATGCGCCTTACAGCCTGGTGCATCAGTTTTCTGCAAGCATTTGTTTTTGGTTAGCATTCCCTAGCGGACACGTGCATCCGATTTCAGCCAAACCTTCTTAGTTGCATCTTACGACATGTGTGGCAGGTAACTGTGGTTCTATTCTTTACACCCCAAATTTGGGCCCCATTAACCACTCGGACGCTCTTGATATCTGAGCAGTTGTCTGCCTTCCATTCTTTTCACATTCCCTAACCATCTTAGTGGTCTACTGCTGAGCATGCCCATGATAAAAGGCAGGTTTATTTGTAATATATTTAGTATACTTATATTACATAACAATTACGAACAAACATCATACATTTTACACGTAGACTCATGAAGACATGGTCACGTAAAACACACACAAAATGTCCAAGCCATCACTGCAACACTTCAATTACTTTGAGAAGTATTTTCATTAGACAAAACACAAACACACCACACACTCACAAAACTGTCCTTGCTGCCTGTGTCATATTCGATTTGCTCTGGAAAATCGGTTTATTTCTGTTGTATGGTACCTAGACATGGACTCAACGCATTACATTCCTATGCTTTTTAGTACTTTCTCTTCTTATGCCTTGTAATCTATATGTGTATCTATTGTATGTATATGTTTTTGTTTTTTTGTTTTTTCCCAAACCAGAAGCACTTGAGCTTTTCAGCTTTTTCGGCTCGGTGCCATGGACATCGTAACCCTTCGGTTCGGTGCCACGAACACCGAAAATCTGGGGAATCTGTGGCTTTTTCTGCCATCCCACGGAATTGAACCCGCACACACAGAGGGATAATCACCCGTAGTCCAACGCGCTACGAACACGCTAGGCAGACGGGCGTTGTATGTATATAAGCCATATATTTTCTTGATTTTTTATTGTTCTTTTCTACTTTAGGTTTATGTGTCTGTTTTTGCGTTACATTTATTTCGTTATTCGTTTTTATTCCCATATTTTCACTAGGAACGCTTGAATGTCTCCGTATGTAGTCGTCCATTTGTAGTGTTTTTTCTTCTTCTTCTTCTTCTTCTTTTTTTGCGTTCGTTCTTTACGACCAATTTTAATCACTCTTTCCAATGTAAAAATATACACATTCTTTGGGAAAGATCAAACATATCACAAAGAGTGATTAAAATTGGTCGTAAAGAACGAACGCAAAGAAGAAGAAGAATCACTCTTTGTGATATGTTATATCTTTGCCAAGAACGTGTATATGTTGACATTGGTTTGTAGGCCCCTAAAGCATAGATTCTACACGTTTAGGACACATGCATCCAATTTCAGCCAAACCTCCTTAGTCGCCTCTTCTGACATGCATGGCAGGTAACAGTGGTTCTATTCTTTACATCCCAAATTTGGGTCTGTAACCACTCGGGGAGGGGAGTGTTTTTTTTAAAATTCGTCACTCCTGTTGTATCGTTTGCTTGGATAAAGGCCTTTTGGTCGATACGTTGGTGTATATCGTCACTGTTTTTTAAATTTTTTAAAAATATAGTACTTTGTTCTTACGTGTTCCGCTCGCTGGTGTAATACCGCTTTTTTTGGCGGTGGGAGAAACACGGGGGGGATGAGAGAGAGAGAGAGAGAGGGAGACATGAGCATGACGGATTTAGTGGACACATAGCAAGTGCAGTCACCGGAAACTGTATTTGATGAGAACACAACAAATGGTGACGTATCTATAAGGCGATTTAAGGAAATTGGAATGTAAGGTTGCTCGATTATTACTGTGGCACCTGAAAGACCAAATGTTGAGTGCTTTTAACCAACCAGCTACCGGAACCCTTTACACTCTTAGTCTTTAAAAAGAGGGTTTAAAGCTGAAGGATTGGCTTCATTGCACCGGGTTTTACCCCATATGGCTCGGCCCTCTCCGCAGAAATGACACACCATCTGCCGAGAGTATTGCACAATGCACGAATTCCGTAGCTCCAGCAACAATCCTAGGGTCTCTGGAAAAAACTGCACTCGTGAACAGAACGGCGCGGTTCGGATTCAAACTCACGACCTTCGACTCACAAAGCAAAGGGCTTAACCACTTAGCCACAGAGACCTAACTGTGTCTTGACTAAGACTAATCTGTCTGGGGAGATTGAGCTTCTATAGTTCTGCCTGTAGTGCTGTGAGATCGGTTCAATAAATAAACTTCAATAACAGACAAAAATATTCACACACACAACGACCTGTTATTGTGTCTGTATTTTTAGTTATTATCTTTCATGATTGGTCCTTCTTCTTCTTCTTCTTTTGTCAGCACACTGTTACCATGTTGTTAACCCAGTGTTGTGGTTTTATGTATTTGTCTTGCCTTCTCTGCTGACTTGTGTTGTCAGCGCACTGTTACCAGTTTGTTAACCCAGTGTCGTGGTTTATATTTGTCTTGCACTTCTCTGCTGACTTGTGTTGTCAGCGCACTTTTTACCAGCTGTTAACCCAGTGTCATGGTTTTATGTATTTGTCTTGCGCTTCTCTGGTGACTTGTGTGATGGTTTCTTAGTTCCCTGGCAGAATTCAACTTTTGTCAGCACACTGTTACCGGGTTGTTAACCCAGTGTCGTGGTTTTATGTATTTGTCTTACGCTTCTCTGGTGACTTGTCAGCACACTGTTACCTGGTTGTTAACCCAGTGTCGTGGTTTATCTCTCTCTCTCTCTGCGTTCCCGGCCTAGCCTGATGGACCAACTTCTATCATGAATTTACTGTTGTTTTTAGGACTCCGTTCCTCCGTACAGCTTTTCGCGAAGCTCTGTGTGTTGTGGCCAGTACTCTTTTCTTATACCTGCTAAACGTTGACAGTCTTGCAAGACTGTTCTGCCGTCATGTCTGCCATATTGCATGGGCACAGGCTAGTTGTGCCAATTTTAAATTTATGGAACATGTGGGCTCGGAGCTTGTTGTGGCCGGTACGGAGGCGAAATATGGCAACTTGTTCACTGCGAGAGAGACCATAGTATCCGTCACTGTCTGTGTACTGCGGGTGGTCTTTGCCCATTTGCTTCGATAGTGCGAACTGATGATTGTTTTGACTTCTCATAGCTGATCTCGAGATCAGTCTGGGGTAGTCGCCCGCCCTCTTTGGCTAGCTTGTCGGCCGCTTCTGTTTCCCTAATGTTGCAGTGTGACGGTATCCACTGGATGACGGTGCGTTTGAGTGAACTCGTTAGTTCAGCGAGGGACGTTTTGAGCTCATTCATCTCAGTTTTGCCGACGCATTTGAGTGCCGTGATGACCGATAGAGCATCGGTGAATATCACGACCTTGTTGCGTGTAGTGTTTCTTCTTCCAAGATCATTTCGCGCCTCTTGATTGCCTCTGCCTCTGCTCGGTAGTTATTCGAGTATTTGCCAGTTGCAATCGCTTCTTGACCGTGACTTTCTTTGAGATTTTGCACTATTTCCTCCGCCATCGCTTATTGCGTTATTTGCCGATCCGTCCGTGTAGACGTCGTCCACTCATTTTCTGGGCATTGATTCTATGTGCCTTCTGCTGCAGTTTTTCTGTCGAGGTTGTTTGAT
>JADZMA010001020.1:0-12500 GCA_020796225.1 Arion vulgaris
GCGGGTCGTTTTCCCTTGGCCTTTTGGGGAAACCGTTTTCGAATCATTCAGGTGAAAGTACTGGGGGAAATTTAAGCAAATCTGTTTCTCAACATACATTTAAACCCCTACTTGATTCAATCGATCATCTGTGCTCCAGTACATTTTGTACTTGCAAAGCCAATGCCCATCAAGATATTGATGTGCATATACAGACTAATCTCAGAAGGCGTTACAGGTACCTAGTACTTGTCAACATTGCCGGTGGTTTCCTGACATTGCGACATACTTGGTCTGATCAACAGCTAACTGATAGAAGTCCTCATTAACTATCAGGCTAAAATAATCAAATGGATCAGTATTCAAAAGACCAGGGCCCACAGTCTCCGACAAATGCGACTTCAAGGGGGAGGTGGCATCACACCAAGATCAGTTAAAACTGGCAAATTAACGGTCTCTTCATCAGAACTTAAAGTCTGTGGATGAATCAAAAGGGACATCTGTCACTTTCCACCATTTAAGTATCCTTTTCTAACTCGATAAAATGTAAGTGAAAGAGATATCAGAGATGTCACTATCCACCATAATTAGCAGTCATTTTAGAAAATTTTAGAAATTATTACCGACGATTTCAAAATGGTTTTAAAATACAGAACCTTTAGCAGCGGTCCAGAACAAAAAGAAAGCATTTCCCGTTAGTAATAATCCCGGATGCGAAATAGTTGTGATTGGTGGATTAGATGTGACATAAAACAAGTTACAAACTGACAGTATAAAAGTGTTTTTACGTGTCGGGGGCGGCCGCTATACAAAACCCCAAGTTTTTGTATCCGGGTTGGGGATCTCTCCCAGCTGTCATTCAATGTAGGTGGATAAGTTCAAATTGCATTGTATCTCTCATCTGGAAAGGACTCTGAAAGGGGAGCAAATAAAGTCTAATTCATTGCTTGGCAAAAAGGTCAGGCAAAAAGGGGAGTTTAGCTTAATTTTTATAAATATGATTCGGACTCGACTTTCAGGCAGACACTGTTGACTTTTCTTTTGAGACTTTGGCATAAGTGAAAATATCTGACTTCTGCATTTTTTAAGTCCCAAATGATCAAACCTTTTCAAAATTGCAAAATCTCTGGAGACAGGTTTGAAAGACATTTCATAACTTTAAACATTTTAGAATGTATTTTGCCCGATATTTTTATAAGCGATTTCAGTCTTCCCAAAAAAGTAAACCGTCTAACCAAAAAACAGTGATTCACATTTTCAGTGTCGAGGATATATAACATCACTTGGATGGAAAACAGTAGAAAAATAACATCACACAGATGCCAAAACAGTAGAAAACTAACATCATACCCGATGCCTATTCAAAAATACCACAGTCTAATCAAAGAAAACCTCATAACGTCCCTTACCCCTTTTTTTTCTCTCTCTGTTCTCTGTCAGCCTCAGCCTCAATCTAAATCGACTACCTCAACAGTACTCCTTGCTGTACCGTCCCAGACTCAATGCACAATCCCTCTGCCCTCAAAAAATTAAAACAACCCCCATTTCGTTTATAACTCTGGTAACCTCTGTGACAACTGATGAGCTGTCCTGAACTATCACCAACAAAGGAATAAACAACAAAAAAATAATGGGAATTTATCCCAGGAACAGTAATACTGTTACATATGTATTGTATCATTTTTTTCCCTATATCTGATGATCTGGGTATTCAGCATTCTGTTTTCTAAAGTTACTATATATTCGAATATGCATGCCAGTTGTTTTCTTGATCTTGAAAGATACAACTTGCTCCATGTAATAGTGTTTTTTCCCCTCTATTTTCACACATGCTCAAATTCATAACCAAATAATTATTCATGCTCTCTGGCTCTAAACACCTTTCATTGGCTCCACGAGAAACATGAAGTCGTTTAAACTGGATCTGCTCAGCTAGAGGACGTCTTCAACCAATAGTTCTTTTCCCCAATCTTTTCACTTTTCATCAATGAAACCAATTTTGGCATTTGGGCTCTTCGCCAGACACCATCATGTAAAAAGGGTTCTCTCCGTTTGGGAAAGTCGGAGGACCGCATCAGTATCTGCCAACATGGCCCGTTGGCTGGGAAAGAACTCCAGACAATATGGAGCCAACTGATCAAACTTACCAATGAAGGCCTCTGCCAGAAGAGTTAAACGTCTCTAAATTTATCAAGCATTACATTATCTACTAATTTAAACTACACCGACTCATCAGGGTTCACCAAAGCATCATGTGTGCAGCTAAGGTAGTGTGGCTTTTCTTCACTTCGTAATCTTTTGACCTTGTAAAGTGCAGTCTTTCACCAACATTTAAATATTATAGATCAGTTTTCCTGTCCTGTCCAACATGTCCTGTTCTTAACTGAAGAAGGTCTTTTTTCTTTCTTTGCAGATTTATATTGTCCTTGGGTTTGGTCTATTCATCTCTGCATACATGTCCCGACCAGTCGTCCCTAGCCTATCGGTTCAGCCAATCTTCTCTGGAGTTGTTTTTCAGAATCTGTTTTATACTTTGTATGCTACAGGTTTGTCTATTTGTGGTTTTGATGATCCCTGTTTGGCCAGATGATCTGCCTTGTCATTTCCTGGGATTTTTGTGTGCCGGGAATCCACTGTCAAACGACATTAATATCAAGGAGAAATCAGATTGTGGATGACTAATGCCAATGACTGGATCTCGCTTGACTGATTCTGCTGTTCTTCTAAAGCTTGAAGTGTGGACTGTGAGTCAGTGAATACTATCATGTCTTGGACAATATTTTCTCCAAGTTCAAACTGCTGGTGGACTAGTTCTACAGCGGTCTTTATAGCTATAATCTCTGCCTCATAGTTGGAACATATATTACCAAAAGGCACAGTAACTATGAGTAGTTCCATCTGGATATTTCAGGTATATGCCGAATCCAGCGTAAGTAGTGGCTTTGAAAGCTGAACCATCAGTGTAGGCATGGATAGAGGAAGTTGGATAACTGTCTATTGTCTCCAGTGCAGGTTTTAAGATCGGTGCAAGTGTTGCTTTGTTTATAGTTTTGTCAAGGAGGTATTTCTGGATTACTGGTTGTTTTATGTTTAGCCATGGTGGTGGGGCGGGGCATCTTGTGGTCGGTTCTCTGTCAGTTGGGAGATGGTAGTGTTCTTGATTTTAACTTCCAGCAATGATTTTGCTGGATTCTTTGATTAGTTTCCACCTGTCAATAGTTTGTCTGTTGGGATGGTTTTTCTATTTTTTTATATCAACTCGACTGCTTCTATTAGTGCCCTTAGTCTCCTAATGTCTAGTGGTTCGATGTTGCGTCGATTTCTACAAGCAGCAGTTGGTCGTTCTCATTCCCCCACAAATAAACCTGAGACCCTGATTCTGCACTCTGTCCAGGGATGTTGTGATGTGCTCACTTGCTATAGCTTGGAGAGGAAGGCAGTTGTCCATTGTAGATCTTACATAGCCAAGATATAGTTGTCTAAGGGTGCTCTTGTCTGCACCCCAGGTGGTGCTAGCAAGTCTTTTAACCATGTTGAGTCTTTTAGATGTTTTTTCTTTTATGTTGTTAATGTGTTCTGTCATCCTCAGTTGTTTGTCTAACTTGACTCCCAGGTAGGTCGGGGTTTCCTCTTTTTTCAGCAGTGCTCCATTCATTGTAGCGAAGGTTCTTTGAGTTGTTTTGGGGCTGCGGGAGAATGTAGTATACACAGTTTTCTGTTCTTGACTTTAAGCTTCCATAGGTTGCAATATGTTGAATTATGGCAAGGTTCTATTAAGTTTAGCCGAGTTAGTACAGGGTATTTCTCGCTTGTCCATATTACAAGGTCATCAGCAAAAAGGGCTTTCTGTGTGTTTAGAAGGTATGGGAGGTCATTGATGAAGATGAGGAAAGGGTGCAGCTAAGGGCAGAGCCCTGTGGGAGGCCTTCCTCTAGTGTTCTCTTGGAGGACATTGTTCCACTAAAAGATGTTCCAATTGTCCTGTTTTGGAGAAAGCTTATCCATTGTAACATCTTTCCATGGATCCCCATATTGAGTATCTTCATCAAGAGGCCCTTCCTCCAGACTCTGTCATATGCTTGCTGTAGATCGATGAAAACCGCGGTTGTGTGCTTTTCATTCTGGAATCCATCAATTGTATTCTGCACAAGTCTGAAGAGCTGGTCTTCTGTTCTGCAGCCCCTTCTAAACCCTGCCTGGGTATTATCAAGTGACGGTTTTTTCAAGCCACCAATAAAGTCGGTTATTAACCATTCTCTCCGCTAGCTTTCCTAAACATGAGGTCAATGAGATGGGCCTGTAACTTAGGGGTCGTCTACTGGTTTCCTTTCTTGAGGATGGGAGTGATATTGGCTGTTCGTCAAGCAGCAGGTATTTGGCCTCTCCAAGTTCTTTTATGCGAACAGCAATATCAACCTAGCCTTCTTGCCCATAGGCATAACATTTCATTCTTAATCTTATCTGGGCCTGGGGCTTTTAGGGGTTTAGTTTTTCATTGCTGTTTCCATCTCATAGACTAAAATCTTGTTCAAATGCACATACATTACGCTACTGGTATTTTTTACTTTAAGATTTTCCATAAAGCTTTATCAGCTGTTTTCTTCTTATGCTTCTGTACGCTTAAAATGCTTGTTGAATATTTCAGCTTTCTTTTTGCATCTATGATGGTTTCATTGTTTCTTTTGATGGGTCTGGGATTTTCTTTCTTTCTAGTGCCTGTCAGTTTGTTTATCAGATCCCATGCCTTGTAGCCATCTTTATTTAGATCAAGTTTCTGACACGTGTCTTGCCACTTCATCTTCTTTGCTGCTTTAATTAGAAGCGAACTTTGATCAGCGATTATAATTGGTTTTATTAACTCGATTAGGTTCTTTTTCAGCTTGTTTCCTTGCTTTTTTTCTATCCATCACTGCTTTTTCTAGATCTTTGTTCCAGTATGGCTTATATTTTCTGGTGTTTCCATTTGGAATGGCCTTTCTTGCAGCTTCCAGTATTTTACAACATATGTTAGCAAAGACAGTATCGATATTTCCAGTAGAGTCAATTTTGTCCATGCCTATGTTGGTCTGGTTCTCGAAAAACGGCCAGTCTGCTTTCTGAAATTCCAGAACTTTCTATTTCTATAGACTGAGCTTCTGAGTTGCTTGGTGGTAACAGAGATAAGTATGGGAGATGGTGCTCCTATATCATCCAAGACAGTGATAGTTTTTGCATTTATAATGTCAGCTGATACTATGGTAAAATCTGGTCTGCTATTCGTACCATGGGCTCTGTGTAGAAGTGTTGGTTTGGTTTCTGAGCTCTGCATTACCGTGAGGTTGGATGAGTTACACAGGTCTTCAATGTCTCTCCCTCTTTTGTTGTAATCTTTGTAAACCTAGGGCTGGTGTGTGTGCATTAAAGTCTCCTGCAATAATTGTTCTGGTGTACATGGGTTCCTTGAATGGCTGGTCAGAGGTGCAGGTTGGTGGGCAATAGATGTTATGTATAGTATATCTCACTCCATCAAACCACACTTGGATGGTCTGGGTGTCTATGTTGTTGTGTGGTCTGTTGTGGACTTCTGCCTGCACATCATTTCTTATCAGTGTCATGAGTCCTTGACATCTGTTGCACTCGCATTTGTATTGGGTGTAACCTGTGATGTTAACTCCTCTTTGAGGTAAGATGGTTTCTTGTATAAGGACAATGTGGACATTATTCTGTTGTAGATTCTTTCGGCTCCATCTTTTTATTCTATAGTCCCGATATGTTTATCTGGTATATTAATGGACCCTTTACATATTTTTCACGCAGAGGCGGGGCTTCACTCGCGTCGCGGACCTTGTTGACCGGCGCGTCCGAGCTCGTATCTAATACATTTGTGTTGTATTGGCATTATGTCTGGAGTTTTGTTGCGACAATTTCATCCCAAAGAGGTTGTCAGACATAGATCTCTAGCTTGATCTGGGGCCCCTGGTAGTTTCGGGCAGATATGTGGTATTAGGGTGTCACTGGATCGAACTTGGGGGGAGCACAGTTCACAGCTGCACAATCCCCGCTAGTCATAGGTGCACCATGCTTGCAGGCCTATCACTAGCTCTGGTTCTGGGCTTCACTATGCGTGTCACGTCATGTGCATAGGTGTTTTGTGCATCTCCACCATCCAGCTATTCCCCTTCCCAAAACACAGAGTCCGTCTTCACCATGGGTCCCCAAGCAGTGTGACCCTATCTGGCTCGTAATGCCAGTGTCTTATCACCTCTTGTCGCAACTGGGAAGGAAGTGGGAAAGGGACATAAGGGGAAAATGGGGGAGGAAAATGGGGGGGATGGGAGGGTTAAGCAGGATTACTCCCGCCCACTCATGTTGTTTAGCCAGTCGGCGAGACTGTTGCCGGTGTGTGTACGTGGGCCAAACATGAGCTAGGTAGAAGTGGGGACCAAAAGGATCATGACTATCCGTGGACAGCCAGGATACGGCTGTCATTTTCCGTGGTACTAACCCTACTTCTCACCCAACACCCTCATTCCTGTACAGATCATGCATTCATGGTCAGCCAGGATCTTCGAGAATAGACCCAGCACTTGCAGCTGAATCATGACACCCAGAGTTTTTCATCTTGAAATGATCTTATTCATTTTTTTCATTTAATTCTTCTGCGCTGCACTTTGTCTCAAGTACATGAGCAGTTTCTGCCTCAGGTGGTAAATCACTGCTGCCATGTGAACAGAGCATACAGTCTGTTTCAACATACCGAAGAATGATGCTGGCTGCAGCTTCTCTTTGCATAGAAAAGTTGAAATCCTGCTGGATCACGTACATATACTGTGAATTAGATCAGCAGCAACACATCCCTTCCTTCTATCAGGAGACAATAGAGCCCAGTCTTCATCTACTTTGGTCAGTGTCGTCCTTGCAACCAATGCTAGTCCATCCAGTGGGTGGAACGTTACAATTCAGCTCCACTAGATTGATATCAAACTCTTCCTCGAGTCTTGTCTTCACACAGTGGTTGACTGTAACTCTACCAGACACTACACTCTTTATGTGACTCAGTATAGTCGTTTTAACATCAATGGCTGATAGACCACAGTAATCACTATGTGTTGATATCACCAAGGGAGCATGCAGTGTGCGGGACATAGTCGTCTGTGGCTCCTCCTGCAAGTACAGCTATGTTCAAAATTTAAGATTTTAAAGAATCGTTTGTTGCATCACGGTAATTAACATGAATGTCATTAACGTGACCTTTAAATGATGTGGCTCCCAAGCATGATTACGTCTTGTATGATACAATAGGTGTCCTATCTGGACAAATATGCATTATAAGCTAGAAGTCTCGTGATCAAAATCAGAGAAAGGAATGTCACTTTCCATGTCAATGACAAGTACGTTTCTAATTCAATGAAATGACCATGAAAAGATTAGATTAATCTGTTTCCTACACTTTGTTGTTTTATTAATTCCATGGAGCCATCTGGTTTCCTACACCATGTTCGTTTATATTAATTTAATGAAGTCTATCTGTTACCTACACCATATCTTCAATAGCTTTTCGGACATGCTATATTTCTTGCTAGCAAATGAAGCCTGCTTTCTGGCAAGAGTTTCATTTGTGCATTTTCTCTAAATCTCGGTGTACTGACCTTTGTTTAACGCTGCTGGCTCTTGGCTGGTTGCCTCTGTTGTAACTGGAAAAGTCTTGTTTAATAGCATGCGTCATTTGAAATCTTGCTATCCCTAAAAGTAAATACTTACTGGTGCATCTACGGAACATTATACAGCAAGATCATGGAAACCTACAGAAGCCATCACCTATGGAACATTCTACAATAAATTACAAAAACCTAACATCTCCTAGAGCAAGTCTGCAATAATTTCAGTATGGTCAGATCGTATTCCGTTTCAGGAGGTTCAGATGGAAGTTCCGGCATATTTCCACCCTGTCAGACAGTCAGTCAACATGTGGTTTTGCTGGTGTTGCAGTGGAAACTTTTTGTCCAAATGAAGTCATCTCCATATACAAAACTCCTTACATTCGTCATCCCATACATAAAGCGGATCAGTACCTATCAATGATTCATCAGATTTAACAAATTTTCTAACTTATAAACATATTTAATTCAACTAATAGCAACTACTCGCTAATGTCTTTCTAATTTATTTCATTTGCTGTGTCTTTCTTACTAGCTAATACTGATTATAGTATATACATTTCCTGATCATACTGCCTACCTTGTTGATCTTGACTAGAACAATGTTTGCTGCCTGTGTTGCTGCTTTCTGTCTCCTGCAGAATTTCAGACTGAGCAATCATTGTACGTTTCCATTTCCTGCTTTTATTTTCGTTCGTTTGTATTAATTCCATGGAGCAATCTGGTTTCCTACACGTATGTTCGTTCATTTATATTAATTCCGTGGTATATCAGGTTTCTACCCGTATGTTCGTTCGTTTATATTAATTCCGTAGGTATATCAGGTTTCCTACACCGTATGTTGTTGTTTATATTAATTCCGTGGAGCATATCTGGTTTCCTACACCGTATGTTCGTTCATTTATATTTATTTCGTGGAGTATATCAGGTTTCTACCCCATGTTTGTTCGTTTATATTAATGCACGTGATTCAATGATTCATCAGATTTAACAAATTTGCAAACTTATTTAAATCTGCTATACTAAATCCCGTAAACATATTTAATTCAACTAATGGCAACTGCTGCGCTAATGATGTCTTATTCTAATTTATTTATATTTGCCATGTCTTTCTTACTAGCTAATACTGATTGCTTTTTGGCCTTTGTTTCATTTGTAGCTCTTTCCCTTTGCTTTCTCAAATGTTTTGCCTTTGCTCTACGATGGGCAGTAAACTCAGAGCTGGCTCTTTTCATCAACAGAAATCCTCTAGCTATTTGAGTGTTCTGTTATAGAAACCTTTGACTTTCCCATCGATGAAGCCAAGGTTAGCATTGGACTAAATGCCATAAAGCATCCATCGTTCCCAGAATTCTCTCGCCTGCATATTATCGGTGGGCATGCATAAGTATCTGCCTGCTCGCTGCAGTGGGCTCATAAAGACTTCCAGACAGATGTTGCTTTAGTTGGTGGCTGATCTGGCACAACTGTTCTAAATTTACCACCTATTAATGGATCTATACTTCTAAGATTTGAAATCCAGGTCCAGGACAACACCAAAAGCATCATGGGTACAGGAAGTGTGGCTGGAGATTGTATTTGACAATTTCATCCCAAAGAGGTTCAGACATAGATATCTTACTTGATCTGGGTCCCTGGTAGTTCTGGGAAGATATGTGCATCATTGTAGACATCTGAGATATTTTCTTGTTTAGAAAAGATGTTTTATAACAATCAGAACAATGTTCTGATAACATCGAGACTGTTGTCTGTGGAAAGTAGTCTTCTGCTGATCTTTCTGCAAGTGCATCTACACAAGAACTAAAGATATAATATTAGAACCAGATTCAATACAAATATTTACATGCATTTCATTGACAAAGACACCTTTAACAAGTTAAGCCACATTAATCATGCATGAACTATGTAATAGGTATCATGTCTGGATGTCAGACAAAATATATAAAATACGCTTTAAACTACCACAACAGTGTCATCAAGTGTACTTTACAGCTGTTTTCCAAACATATGCTTACATATATAACTAATTACATCAGTATATTGTGTTACTGCAACGGACTAACAAGCAGAAGTGTATATACATTTCCTGATGATCATACCATACTGTTTCATATTGATCTTGACTTGAACAATGTCATGCTGTATATCAATACCCGAAATTTCTTTGAATCGCGTTTTAAACTGACCCACACTTACATCTGCCATCTTGAATCTGATTACCTCACCATATGTTTGTTTATATTCTGTCTATCTGCCTATCTGGTTTCCTATTCTATCATTTGTACTCCATTATCTCTGCCATTACAAGAATTGCAGCTAAAGGTTCCTTCTCTTCTCTGGAATGCAGGGTCTCCCATGCCTCTTAAACAAAGAGATCTTCAAGAAATAAAAAGAAAATACTATCATTACCAAAGATAGATAATTTCTGTTGAAGGTTAGAGACAAGAGTAAGTTGGAAGAACAGTTGCATTAAAGTAGACATCCAGAAAGAAGTATCTGCTTATTCATCTCAAATGATCTGGAATGAAAGTCCAGTGGACATGTTTTTCTTTTATTATATCTCCTGGTAAAAGCCTGCACCTGTAGGTCTATCGTTTGTCTTTACCAGGGACAGTCTAACATTAGAAAATCCACAGGATGACCTAGGCGGGCCTATAGGCCTTACTGCATAGTTCACTAAATGTTCTCCATACTTTGCCCAAGATTCTCATTTAGATGACTTTACTTTATTTGTACTATTCATTCTTGCTGTTCTGTATTTGGTGTAGTCATCATCTAATTTTGACTTGCTACCTGTGAAAACACTTTCTTTTTTTGTATAGACCGTTTAACTTTCATTTCACCATGCTGTGTTTTCTTTCTCGAAAAAGAGTGGAGACTGCAGTAAAACTTGGAAAAATAGCTAAACACGTAAAAACAAAGTACTATAGTTTTACAAATGCAATACAAGTCCACAATTGTCTTTCACTATATCCATGATATTTGTTTTGAAGATTTACCATTTTTTTTTTAAAAATATTAACATTTTAAGTAAAGCCATGTCAAATGAAAATTCTGAAAAACTAGTGTTATGAACTGTTATTTACGATAAGACTACACAACTAATTTATTTACATGCATGATGCACTCATCTCAATATTTTATAAAAGAGCATTTTGTGAATGATATAATTCAAAACATGATACTTCTTTGGCTTAGAAGCATTGTATTGCTTATATTTCAAGCGGCCTTTGAAACCAACTACCATTTCATCGATTGAAAGATTTTCAAATGTGTAGAAGGCTTGGTTAAAATTTTCAATCAGCATATTCATATAAGGTTCTATTTTCTCTTTATTTTCACTGTCAGGATCGTAGCAATGAAGCATTGTATGAAAAATGAGTTCAAACCCTTGAGTGAACAATGTATGGTAGAAATTGTTGAACATCATTTCAGTTCAGGACCAATAATGCCATATCTTGGGGATGATCAATTCCCATACAAATCAATACAGAAATTTTTTTATACAATTCATATTTTGTTATGGGTACACATGTAAAGCGAATACAATGTGCCCATGTAGATCTTTTTCTAGATGGTAACTTTTAGAAATCTTGACTTCAGCGTAACTGTTACACTATCAACTAAAAAATCCATAACAAATACCTGTCACAAACTGATCTCAGGCGTTCAACGTGCGTGTATGTGCACCTGAGATTGGATCAACAAACTGATCTCCAGATGTTCAACGTGCTGTGTATGTGCACCGGATTGGATCAACAAAGTTCCTGGATGATCTCCAGACATTCAACGTGCTGTGTATGTGCACCCGAGATTGGATCAACTAGTTTCTAGAGTGGTTAACTGTCAGATGCTCACTTATCAACATTTAGCACTCCGTTGTAGGCACGCCATTTGGTGGATCAACATGTCCGAGCCTAATGTGTGCCTCAATAGTAGCAGCGTCTGCTGTCAACTAACACAAAACATGCAACATTTGCTTGTCTCGACAGATACCACCAAATACCCACTGTGGTGGAGTAAGTCGCCCAGCGTTATTTTTTCTCCTAGGCTCTCAACCTCAATCTCAACAGTCCGATTTGGGCCTCCTATAACTGCAAGGTTTAGTATGAGTATATTTGCACATACTTCCACAAGTAATTCGACCGTCAATAGTTGAACCTGGCGACATCTTTAACTCTTTTTACAATATCTTATAGTTGTCAAATTTTGAGACAGCAGTATATGAACAGAATATGTCACGTTACGCTTGAGCCTTCTAGCCATCGTTACTTTTCTAAGTGGAAAATACTCTCGCACACTGTCTTATTACAATGCCATCTATCAGCACTTACACCTATCGATAATGACATGACATGGTTTTTAGAACAATATCTTAAGATGTAGAATCACCTTCTAGCAGAAATTCACTTCTACGCCTTGTTTTCAATCATTGCTGACAGCTGGAATAGATTCACGGTTGCAGGATTCATTTTAAGACTGAGATTGTCTTTCCGCCCTAAAGTAATAAATTGAAATGCAATACAAATTGTGGTACACAATTTTAAATTTCGATTGCCATACAAACTTCGAATACTAATGTTTTCACCACACTACATAATCAGTACCTATTATCTGATCACATTTATCAAATTTATCTAAATGTCAAACTTCCTTCAACATATTGATTTTTTTAATGTATTAAACTTATTTCTGATGTCCTTCACTTCTGTTAATATATTAAACTATTAATAATTCTATCGTTCATCTATAGCCTATTCCGTTTTTTCCTCAAATGCTTCACCTTTGCCCGATGGACCATAAACTTCTATGAAATAAGACGGACTAACGCTCTGCTTATACAGAATTTCTCAAACTGCGTTGTTCTGGATTTCTTAACTTTCA
>JADZMA010001020.1:17500-26478 GCA_020796225.1 Arion vulgaris
ACTGTGTTTACTGCTTCTTTGATCATCAAATAGAGCCGTTACATTATCTGTCCATCTTGTCAATATTTCTGTTTTATCAAACAAAGTTGGTTGTTGTTGTTTTGATACATCCTCCACTTTTTACAGTATTTTTCTTACTTGTCATTTGTCTTATTTCTCTGTGCATATCTCTAGTCCTCTGTGTTTTTCTGCCATATCTTCTATTTCCTTGCATTTTGTTTCTAACCAGTTTACTTTTGTGGTTCTGCACATGTTGCGTATTTAGTTGTCTAAAATTGTATACTTTGGGGTGTTCTGCTTTTTCGTTCTGTCATTTTTCTAGATTTCATCAGTCATCATTTTGATTTTTCATGGATTCTTTTACAGGCAGGTTTTTGTTTGCATTGCAGTTTGTATACTCTGTTTTAAGCAATCCCATTTATTGGCTACTTTCTCTTCAGAGTTTTCTCTTCTGTATTGTTCTAGCCTCTGTCATTAGGCATTCATATTTGTTCTTTACTTCCACACAATATTTCTGTTGTATCTCTGATTGTTTAAGTGCTGATATATCTATATGTGGTTCATTCCTCCTGATCTCCTCGTTCATTCCTTGTTCCTAGTCCGTATTGTCCTACAATGTTCTTGTATTTGCCTTTGCCAATTTTGAATTCATATCCCATTATAATTAGTATGTCAGTTGTCTTTACTTGTTTGAGAATTTGTTGTAAATCTTCATAATATTTTTCGATTTCTTCATCTGTATGGTCTGATGTTGGGGCGTATGTTTGGATAATTGCTATATCGAATGGCTTTGCTCTGATCTTTAAAAGCATCATTCTGTCGTTATCTCCAATAACCACTGATGTATTTTCTATTTCCTTTTTATTAGTATACCTACTCTCATCATGATATTCTCCTCTGAATGTATAAATATATAGTCATCTCTTCTTGTGTCCTACTTTCCATCTTGTTTCTCGACTCCCATATATCTACCTTCATATCTGTTGTCTCTAGTATTAAATTGTCTAGTTTTCCTTCTTGGTGTAAGGTTCTAACATTCCATGTTGCAAATCGAATGTGTCTTTTCCTTGTTTTCATGTATTTATCTTCAGATGGATGCTTTTAGCTTCATTGCTCGTCTTTGGTTATGCGTGGTGAAGTCCCAATTTCTTCCACAGGACCAGCCAAATCATTTGTATGTCCTGAAAGCGCCTCATGTTGCCCACACTTTGCTGTTTAGCTTTGTGAGCCGTTGATCATTTTGATTCATCCGCTCCTTCGTTACAGAATTTTGAATTAAGGATGGACATTCCTTGCCGTTTAAAAATAGCTCTTTATGACTCATAGGGTAACCTATAGTAACCGTGTCGCATAAGTCCATCACTGTACGTAAAATGGGTAGGTTACGCGTCGGAGTGTATAGAATAAATATATCCCACCTACACATGGAATAACTATAATGACAGTCAACCTAAGGCATCTCTATGCTTCCAAGTATAGATATAACGTTCCCTAAACCACGAGTAAACTAATACATCAAGGGCGAAATATACACTTATCACAGCGCCATTAAAAAACTATCCTATCTAGCGTTGTGGGAAAAATCGCCACCTCCTGGCTCTCAGTAGCGTTGCAGTTAACTGCTGCTGCGAGCTCTTGGCTGGTTGCCTCGGTTGTAACTGGAAAAGAACCCTTTTTTTAAGCAGGTGTCATAATTTGAGAAAGTGTGGTTAGTATCTTTCAAGAATGAAGGTAATGTGGTGACTAGGATTGAAGATACTGTCAAGGAATTCTGAGATATGTTCCTGGACAAAGAGCAAGCAGAAACAATAGGCCTACCAGGATTGTGGAGTTTATGAATTTTGGGAAGCATATAGAATGCGGGTTTGCCCAAACAGCTGTCGATGACACATAGTGATGATGTGCGGTGAGGAAAGTCTTTAGAGGCAATGAGGTTCTTGATAACTTTACGGACCTTACTATTGTTAGATAGTGTGGCATCAGAACTAGTTTTGTAGAATAGGGTGTTAAGTAGTTGGTTGTTGCCTTCCTGAAGGTATGTCTTTACTCCATACAACTATGGCACCACCTTTATCAGCGGGTTTGATAATGTCATCACGTCTACGGAGGTGTGATAGAACTAAACTCGGACGGTGACATGTTAGAACGCCCTAGGCGTTTGGGGTGGAGAAGTCATATGAAGTATTCTTGATGTAGAGATCAAGAGCATTAGAGGCACCAGGTTTAGGAGTACAATCATGTTTACGAGTAGAATACTTGGAGAACATACTCGAGCATGATATTCTAGAGGGTCCTCCTGGTTATGAAAATGGAATTTGAGTGCTAAGCCACCCAAGAACACTGTTTTACACAGTGTCACTGATTTTGATCACGCATGTCAATGTTGCTGCATGTGTGTTGCTGCTTTCTGTCTCCCTGCAGAATTTCATATACTGAGCAATCATTGTGCCGTTTCCATTTTCTGCTCAAAGTATTGTGACTGATTATATCTGGTTTCCTACATCACATGTTCATTCGTTTATATTAATTCCATGGATATTATCTGGTTTCCTGTACCATATGTTCGTTTATATTAACGTTGCATACTTTATCGGGTTACCTACACATGTTCGTTAATTTATATTAATTCTGCAAATTTAATCAGTTACCTACACATGTCGTTAATTCATATTAAGTTCGTTAATTTATATTAATTCTGCAGATTTTAGTTGGGTTACCTACACGTTCGTTGATTTATATTAATTCTGCAGATTTTAATCGGGTTACCTACACATGTTCGTTCGTTATATTAATTCTGTGGAGCATGTCTGGTTTCCTACACCATGTTTGTTTTCATTAATTCTGTGGAGCCATCTGGTTTCCTGCGCCATGTTCGTTTACATTAATTCTGTGGAGCCTTTCTGTTACCTACCTTTTATTTAATTCCATAAAACCGTAGCGGGTTTTCCTACACCATATATTCGTTTACTTTAAATTTCCCGCGCCACCTATGTTCGTTTACATTAATTCCGTCCACCTATGTTCGTTTACATTAATTCCGTCCACCTATGTTCGTTACATTAATTCCGTCACCTATGTTCGTTTACATTAATCCCATACAGGCTAGTAATACATAACGAATGGTAATCTCTACCCACTTCAATCCAGACATGCTGAAATTAAAAAACATGACCAGAGAATTATCCATCGCAAAAAATGTTGAGTATATTTGTCTACTTCATTAACCCTCTGGACCCCACACCATTTTACACCAAATCACTTCCCCCAAAACCCCGCAAAGGAAATAACCACTGACATTCCACAGCATGTTTTTTTAAAATTAATAAAAACTATTGACCCTAGGACACTCAAATTTGTGTCAGTGAACAAGAAAATGGACATAGTTTAAAGGAAACTAAATTAAAATGAATACATAAAAAAAAGAATGATTGAAAAATGCAGTAGAAGTTGGTAAGAAAAAAAAATTTAAAAATAAAAAAATTTGACCACGTTTTAAGACATGTACTCACCAAATGTCCATATCCAGCTGGAATGGTATGGAGAACATTCGCCCTTTTCAGAATGATCTGGCAAATGTTACACGTACCACTTTCCCCGGGCGTTTCTTGCTGCCATCGGGGGCTTTTCTGTTGTGGCACCAGAAACAGGATTTTCATTTACTGTGCGAATGGGCGGTGCGCCATCTGATTGCCAGTGACTGGTACATTTGTAGGCAAAAGGGGGGTTAGCTCTCCTTTACAATGTTGCCCTTCACGGGTGATGCACAGAGAACAACCTGAAATCTATGTTGTCAATATCCTTAGCCTTTGTGTGTGGGCGATGCATGGAATAGATTTCCAGCTTGTGAGGGAAAGTCTAAGAAAATTAAAGAGATATCCCCACCATAACAGACATCCTACCACAATATAATATAGCAAAGTTGGTCAAACTTATCCATCACCCATAGACTTATTATAGGATGCCCGTTGATGTGCTGAACCCCCGTCTACACCAGGGCACGGCGTGTACTGTTGTTCTCCTGGCGTAGTATTGGTGCTCAAAAATTGACAATTCTCTTGTCCCTCCAGACAGTAGCCACTATTCCCTTCCCCCTTGTCCGGAACCTTTCTGCTTAAACAGCGTTGCTTACAGTCAGCTGGCCAGCCCTTTCGGTTTGGTGATTGTGAAACACGAGTAGGTCTTCTTGTTGAGGAGATCCCCCAGCTGTAGAGAAGCGAAGTAATTATCATAATAAAAATATTTGTGAAGGTAAGGTTCTCCCCTGCAAGACAACATAATGGCCCGATCCATATGGCATTGGATCATGAAACTTCCAACATAGGCGTGAAGTTTAGAAGGTACTGAACCAGTCCAGTGCACACAGACCTTGATCCCAGGGTTGCTTACCCTTGATATACTGTTTGAAGTTAAGGCGACCAGTGTGGGAATGTGCTTCATCAACAAAATCTCTGCCAGGGCGATAACATGAAGCTATGTTCCTTTTCACCATGTTGAGGAAAGGTCTTACTTTGACAGGGTCGTAGTTCCTATGGCCTTTGGGAACTGATTCCTCGAATCATTCAGGTGAAAGTACTGAGAATATTTAGCAAATCTGTTTCTAACATACATTAAACCCTACTTGATTCAATCGATCATCTTTCTCCAGTACATTTTTGTACTGTGAAACAACAATGCCCATCAAGATATTGATGTGCATATACAAACTAATCTCAGAAGGCGTTACAGGTACCCAGTACTTATCAGCATTGCCGGTGATTTCCTGACGTTGAACGCATAAAGTTGGTCTGATCAGCAGCTAACTGATAGTAGTCTCATTAACTATCGGCTAAAATAATCAAATGGATCAGTATTCCCTTTTAAGACGTGCACAGGCCCACAATCTTCGAGCAGATGGCCGAGCTTCAACTGGGGGTGGCATCCTGCGATCACAGTTAAAACCGGCTGAAACGGTCTCCTCATCAGAACTTGAAGCCTCGTGGTCTGAATCAGAGAAAGGAACATCTATGTCACTTTCCACATCAATAACACAAGTATCCTTTTCTAACTCGATGAAATGTCCGTGAAAAGATATATCAGAGCTGTCACTATCGTTGTCATAATTAGCCATTTTCAGAAAATTTTGAAATTTTGCGCGAATTCAAAATTGGAGAAAAAATACACAACCTTTCAGTAAGGGTCCAGAGACTAAAAGAAAGTAGTAAATGCCGGATCGAAGTCCGTTCTAAAATGGTTGATTAGTTGTAGCATGCTGAGTTACAAACTGACAGTAAAAAAGTCGTATTTTCATGTTTGGGAGTATTTTCATGTTTGGAAGGACTACTATATAAACAAAATCCCGAGAATTTTCGTTTCAGGATCGATCCGGTTAACATTACTGACTAAACTAGACGATGGTAAATTATTTAAAATTACATTTGCTATCTCTGCTTGTAATTTATTCCCATTTCACCTATTTTACTAGCTACTGAAGCTTGCTTTCCGGCAAGAGTTTCATTTATAGCTTTTGTCCTAGTATGCTCGCTTGACACCTGGGAAATGTCTCTAGTCAATCAAGTTTTATTCTCAATACCTTTGACTTTTGCATCAATGATTTTTTACTTTTATTATCAAATATTAACTCTTGAATATCATCTGGTTTCCAACACATCTTCGTTTGTTTGTATTATTTCTGTGGAGGATATCTGGTTTCCTACACCAAATATTTGTTTACATTACTCCGCTGAGCTCTTACCATTGCACGAAACACCATTACCGTTTTCATACCATACATGGAGATCAGTACCAATTAATGCCTGATCACATTTTTCAACTTAGTCTAGCTTATCTAAATGTCACTAACTTGAGTGTCCATCACTGAGAGCACCATATTGTTTCAAATATATAGACATATTCATTAGTGCATGGCAACCTGATTGATATAGTGCGCCTCTTTGCTGGATGCCTCCGACTTATGGAGAGTCTTGTGCTAGAAATCCCATGCCAAATTAATACACATGAACTGTCAATTTAGCTGCTCGGATAGTTTCGCGTCTCTTAGTTACTGTCCTTTGTATTTCAAACTATTCAATTCTCTTCTGCTCCCTAAATGCCCGAAGTCTCTTCATATGCAGGCCTGTACTAAATCCAAAGAACTGTGCAGTGTCATGGGCAGCAGAAGCACCAAAGTTAAACTCTTGCTGCAGTTACAACTGGAAAACTGTACATGCTTTAAGTGACGAATTGTCTTTGGAACATCAAGCCAGATCAGGATGTAACTCATTTGCATTTGCGTTTTCCTGATAAACATCTAAGTAGTTCTTTATCTGACAACCTCTCGTAAATTGGAAGAAATTTTCCTAGCCTGTCTTGGTTCAATCCGGTGTGTAATAGCTTATCATGGGGTCCTGGAACTTGATGCATAGCCAGGGCAGCTTGAAAAACAAAGTCACGAGATTGACCGTTGCAGTTCAATCTTGTAGAATACTCTCATCCATGGGCAGTGGTATTTTGAGAAAAGCCAAATGCAAGTTGAGCCAAAACAATTTATTTAGTTTTAACAATGGCTGCCTTACCTCACCTTGCGGTTGCATTTGACTCAAAGAAATCAGAGTTCCATCCGCAAGTATAAATGATGGCAGCCATATGGAACTAGAACATGTATTCTGTTCCCAACATATCTCAATATAATGCCTGGCCTCACTCTCTCTCAAAATGTCACCAATCTGCTGGATCCCTATGACTTCGTTCCACAGATCATATCAAACTCCTCCTTGAGTCTTAGATCAAACAGTGATGGATTGCAGCTTCTGTCAACTCACTTCATCCCAGTTATATCATTGACATTTTTGGACATGGATGTTCCTCTACCTAGTTGTGGACTCAGCAGTAACTACGGTCAGTGCGATCTTGATCTATCTGTTTGGAAGAATTGCCTTTGTCGTTGGCTAGCTTTCTGAACTGGCACTACTAGTACTAGGCAAGACACGCCCTTCTTGATCACAGTACTACTAATTACTTCTTCATTGTCAGAATCTAACACAAAATCCGATTCAGATATGTCTACTGTCTTCACTTCACTATCACCATTTTATCATTGTTTATCCATGAATAAATTAGTTGTAGCGTGAACTCAGAATATCTTGTTAGTGATCATTGCCAGCCATTATTTAAAAAATTGTTTACACTTACAATATTATTTTTAAATAAAAAAATAACACTTTAACACGGGTAAACAATTTCTGAAGCGTGAGAAATCGAATGGAACAGAACGACTTTACGGTGTATATAAAATAGTCCTCTACTATATATTTACAACTGGTTAGAACCATATCATATCATTTGGTCCTGTGAAATGGCTGATCAGAATTTGGGCGAACTATATGGTGGTGAGGTGGCGTGTATTTATTATAGTGTTAATTCTGTGAGTGTTGCAGCTTATCTTGTTCAGCGTATCACATTTCTATATTAGATTTGTATCTTATCTTGTTTGCTTGTATACAAAGCTCAGGTTAATGAGCATTTCGTTACTGATTTTGTCTGGGTCAGGTGACCTTTTATTTCTAAGTTTTGAAATAGAATTTTGTAGTTCTTTGAGAGTGTTTGATATGGCCATAGCAATCACTGTATGTGTTCATATCTGCTTCTAATTTATTCCTATTTGACCTATCTATCTTACTAGCAAATGAAGCCTGCTTTCTGGCAAGAGCTTCATTTATAGCCTCTTATAGCACCTTATGAATTCTGTTTTCACTCTAAGGTGCACAATTGTAATATCTAAAATATTACACATGATTTTAATAACATTTTACAAATTTTGTGGTAAAACTACCTTCAAAGTTTGGTCAAAAACTGTTTTATTCCTTTATATCTGATATAATGGATGTCCAGCATTCTTTTTTCTACAAGTTAGCTGTACATTGAATATCATGCCAGTTGTTTCTTGATCTTGGAAGATACAACCTCCGTAAGTGTCTTCCCCTTCATATCCACACATGCTCAAATTCATTCCCAAATAATTATTCATGTAAACCCTGGCTCTAACCCTTTGGACCCCACCCTTTTTTCAAATCACTTCCCAAATCCAGCAAGAAATACCACTGACATTCCACAGCATGTTTTTAAAAAATTAATAACAAACTATTGACCGAGGACACTCAAATTTGTGTCAGTGAACAAAAAAATGGACATAGTTTAAAAAGAAACTAAATTAAAATGAATACATAAACAAAAATGATTGACAAATGCAGTAGAAATTGGTGGAAAAAAAAAATTTGACTCGACAGTTCAAGACAGTGTACTCACCAAATGTCATATATCTAGGCTGGAATGGTACTGGAGTAACATTCTTTGCGAAGATGTATCTGGCAAATGTTAAACCCATTACCACTTTCCTAGGCGTTTGCTGCCATGGTGCTTTTCTGTTGTAACAGAAACAGGTTTTCATTTACCGGCATCGAATAAGGCGGTGCGCCGTCTGATTCCAGTGACTAGTACATTTGTAGGCAAGGGGTTAGCTCTCCTCGTGACAATGTTGCCCTTCAGAGTGATGCACAGAGAGCAACCTAAAATCTGTGGTCAATATCCTTAGCCTTTGGGTGTGGCGTCGGTGGAATAGATTATCCAGCTATTGGATGGAAGTCTGTAAGAGGAAAATTAAAGGAGATATCTCCACTTAACAGATTTCCCTTTCCCCACAGTGTAATATAAACAAAGCTGGTCAAACTTATCCACGCCACCCATAGACTTATTATAGGATGCCACGGTTGATGGTACCTGCAACTCCGTCTACCACCAGGGCACTGACGTGATACTGTTGTCTCCCCTGCGTAGTTTGGTGCTCAGCAAATTTACAATTCTCTTGTCCCTCAGCCCAGTAGACAATATTCCCCTGCTGCCTGTACAACACCGAACCTCTGCATTCTCTTTGTAGGTTGCTTTACAGTCAGCTGGCCCACCTTTGCGATTTAGTCGTTTGTAAGAATAGGTCTTCTTGTTGGGGA
>JADZMA010001021.1:0-7500 GCA_020796225.1 Arion vulgaris
CAAGGTCCCAAATCACATGCACTTATTGGGGGAGATATAGTTTAATCAAGATTTTTAGGATTTAGAGAGGGTCAAAATCAAACCACTGGAAATTTTAATAAGGTTCAGGGCTCATCCTCAACACTTTTTTTCAGCGCAAAAAGGGCCCCTTTTCTCTGCCCCCCCCCCTCTCTCTCTCTCTGTGTCTCAGCCAGGCCCCATCTGACCTTGGGAAAAAAATGTGCACCATTCTTTCAGTTTTTAACTTTTCTGTATAGTTTCCCCATGATTCATTTTATCAGTTTTTTTCTGTTCTCCTTTAGAGTTTGGGGCTTTCACGTTTTTTCTTACCCTCCATCTCAGGGGCTTACGTGAAGATAGTCTCCATTTTCACATTCTGATCCATCTAGGGTTTTTTGTATGATGATGTTTATTTCTTTTTGAATTGTGTAAGAATTTTGGGGATAGTATTTGGCCAGAACACGAGGCAGTTCTTGGGTTTGAATGTATTTCAAAAAGAGGCAGTTCTTGGGGATAGAAACCCGAAACAGAAGCATTTTTAAAAGATAGATTTGGCCAGAAGACATTTAAAATCTTGAGACAAGTTACATGTAATTAAAAATTTGAAGATATCTCCCTTTTCCTCCCCATTTTACCCTTTTAGAAAATTCATCTCGGGATCATTAAATTTTTTTTATGTACCGAACAGACTGATCACCAGTTCTTTTTGATTGTACAATCTAGTATCATTAATCTTGGTTATTATGTACCCTTAGATGATCCCAAGTTCTGTGTTGATTTGCACATCTAGGATAAATTAACGGGGCGAAAGACTATCACACCAGTTCTGTGTTGATTGAGGATACATTTTAATTTTGGTTTTTTGACCTAAAACTGCCCCGTTCTGTGTTGATTGCACACTGTATACATTAATTTGGGTTTTTATTGTAACGACGATCACACCAGTTCTGTGTTGATTGACAAATCTACGGGATAAATTAACTTACGTAACAGACTGATCACACCAGTTCTGTGTTGATTGTACACATCAGGCATAAATTAATCTTGGTACGTACAGACCTGATCCACCAGTTCTGTTGTTGTCAGGGTATACATTAACTTGGTTATTATGTAGTAACAGACTGATCACACCAGTTCTGTGTTGATTGATCAATGTTTTGTGCCAGCCGCCAGGTGTGTTGTCAGGCTCCGGGGTAGCAACGAATAGTCACTTCGACCTACAAGGCATGTCGTAAGAGGAACAATGAATAGAACATTTGACCTACAAGGCATGTTGTATATAACACTTCGACCTCAAGGCTGCGTAAGACCTACAAGGCATGTCCTAAGACCTACAAGGCATGTCAAGACCTCAAGGCATGTCGTAAGACCTACAAGGCATGTCAAGCCCTCCCAAGGCATGTCAAGACCTCAAGGCATGTCGAAAGACCACAAGGCTTCGTATTAGGCGACTAGTAGGGGCCTAGGGGCCCTATAAAAAAAAACGTATGAGAAATATTTTAGGAGCATAAACCGGAACAACGCACAATTTCATTTCGGTTTAGATCACATAGAAATCCTAACAAGTCATCGATAGGGAGCGTTTGAAACAAAAAGAAAGGCGAAAAGTTTCATTAGCAAAGTCTTCATATCGGGCAGCTTCCGTTTCATTAGGGAGTGTTTTTCTCTCGAAGGATATGATTTACTTAAAATATTGCATATTTGGGTTTTTAGTTTAAACTAAAATATTGTATCTAAATATGATTTAAGTTTAACTTATTATATATCAAATTAAAGATAAATGAATGTACTTTCACTAAATATTATTTATGAAAATATAATGTGTTAATAATGGAAAAATATTAAAGTATTAAAAAGAATAATTGAAATTATAAGAACAAAAATTCCCAAATTACAAAGGGCCTTGATGGACAATATGTTGAATATATCAGTTTAACTGCTCTCTTTATATATTTAATCCATTTATGAATACATAAACATTAATAATATTGTGAAAGTATGTATGGTTTATTAACTGTTCACAAACTAGCAACATAATATGTTTTACAAACTAGCAACATAATATGTTCACAAACTAGCAACATAATATGTTCACAAGCTAGCTACTCTCCTCTCACAGCTGATCGGGGAAAAAATGATAATATTACAAACAGGATCAGAAATCACCTTCATTTTGTCCCCGGGCACGCGGGGTTAGGTAATGAAAGTGATAGATTGGGGCTGCATGGCTCGATATCAGAGGAGCACAATGGACCGAAATGCATTTTTTACCATTGAGAGAGTCTTTCCGAACAGAGAGTTTCAAGGTTGTGAATTCCACTGGTAACCAGAATGAGAGAGATGATGTCAATCTGGTACAGCCCGAAAGAATAACATAAAATATGCAAAGAGATTTATTAATCAACATCGAGGCTGTCTGTTGGGTCTCTGGACGCTGGATTTGTTTAGGCCGAGATCGAGCACCTATGGACATGTCCGGAGTCCTGTGAAAGTCCTCCGATAACTGCGAATTTTCATTATTTAAATTATTACTGAACAACATTTAAAATTGAAACCCTTCAGTTGCATCGAAATCAGAAGCTTCACATATATAACTACTTAAAATCTAGCGTCTATGCAGGCGATGATGTGGACCGAGCGATAACCAAACCATTTCTGGACTGAATTGTTAGACATGATGTTTGTATCACATGGTAACTTAGTACAAATATTTAACTTGGTTTCACTTCTACGTCTAGTAAAGAAAATCACTATAATATGCATTCGTTATCGTTTATACTTCCCTTTTAAGTAGTTTCCAGTTAATGTCAAAGTTGAGTAGGAACGAAAAATAATGGAAAAGCAATTTAATAGTAGACGTCATTCAAGTGACGTCTCGTCCAGTACGATAAGTATTTGTGCATTCACATGACGTCTCGTACGCAATCAGTTAATACGTGTCTGTTTTAAACAAATTGATTTAATCTGTTTTTCCTATGGCATTATGATGTCTGACCTGTTCTTTGTTCGTCATTTATTGCTCATTCTTAATATTCTTAATTTGGTATCTGAACAGGAAGATCGATGAAAGTTGAACTGTTCCGAAACGGCGTAAAACTGCTAGATTTGAGCAACGACGAAGATTTTCAGTATGACTCACCAGTTACTCCCAGTAAGGAAAAATATATTTTCTTATATTCTTTATAACTATGACTGATCAGTTGATCATATATAGGAACAGATATTTGTTATGTGTCATTATTTGGAAAATATCCAAGAAGAAAGACATTTGTGTGTAGATATATTTATGTAACATGATTATTACGATTATTTATTTGTTTCATTTTGTCCGTTATAAATTAAGGTGTAGTCCTGATGCCTAAAATAAAACTTATGTATGATTGTTACATGAAGACTTGCTTAACATATCACCAGTGTCCCTCTCCATATATAAGTTATTGCGGTTCTATGTCCAAACTAGGGTTTTAAAAGTAATATATATATATATATATTTATCTGTCCCAACAAATGGGAAAAACTAGCTGATAACCGAGTTATGTTTAAAACAACATTACGTAAATGTGCAGACTCATTTGAAAAGAGAAGTAGAAATGAGCTGAAAGCAAAAGAGAGACAAGCACAAATTTAGAAGTTGTCACAGTAAAACATTTGCCAATTGACAAAAATGGTAAAGACAAAAATGGTAAAGACGAAAATGGTAATGACAAAAATGGCCATATATATATACGTGTGTGTGTATATTGTTAAAAAAAATATATGCAATAAACTACAATTTAAACCCGATAGAACATTCGATCTGATAAACTATAATTTAACACGTAGAACATTTGTATCTGATAAACTATAATTTGAACACGATAGAACATTTGTATCTGATAAACTATAATTTGAACACGATAGAACATTCGAATCTGATAAACTATAATTTGAACACGATAGAACATTTGTATCTGATAAACTATAATTTGAACACGATAGAACATTCGTTCGATAAACTATAATTTGAACACGATAGAACATTTGTATCTGATAAACTATAATTTGAAACATAGAACATTCAATCTGATAAACTATAATTTGAACACATAGAACATTTGTATCTGATAAACTATAATTTGAACACATAGAACATTCGAATCTGATAAACTATAATTTGAACACATAGAACATTCAATCTGATAAACTACAATTTAAAACCATAGAACATTCAATTGATAAACTACAATTTGAACACGAAGAACATTCGTATCTGATAAACTATAATTTGAACAATAGAACTTTTGTATCTGATAAACTACAATTTGAACACGATAGAACATTCGAATCTGATAAACTATAATTTGAACACGATAGAACATTTGTATCTGATAAACTATAATTTGAACACATAGAACTTTTTGTATCTGATAAACTATAATTTGAACACATAGAACATTTGTATCTGATAAACTACAATTTGAACAAATAGAATATTCGAATCTGATAAACTATAATTTGAAACGATAGAACTTTTGTATCTGATAAACTATAATTTGAACACGATAGAACATTTGTATCTGATAAACTAAAATTTTGAACACGATAGAACATTTGTATCTGATAAACTACAATTTGAAACATAGAACATTCGTATTGATAAACTACAATTTGAACACGATAGAACATTTTATCTGATAAACTATAATTTGAACAGATAGAACATTCGATTCGATAAACCACAATTTGAACACATAGAACATTTGTATCTGATAAACACAATTGAACACGATAGAACATTTGTATCTGATAAACTATAATTGAACACTATAGAACATTCAGATCTGATAAACTACAATTTGAAACACGATAGAACATTCGATTCGATAAACTACAATTTGAACACGATAGAACATTTGTATCTGATAAACTATAATTTGAAAAATTTTAGAACATTCAGTTTCGAAAAACAAAATTTTGAAACACGATAGAACATTGTTTTCGATAAAACTACAATTTAAAACACATAGAACATTTGTATCTGATAAACTATAATTTGAACACGATAGAACATTTGTATCTGATAAACTACAATTTGAACACGATAGAACATTTGAAATTCGATAAACCAATTTGAACACGATAGAACTTTTTGTATCTGATAAACTATAATTTGAACACATAGAACATTCGTTTTCTGATAAACTATAATTTGAACAGATATAGCATTCAATCTGATAAACTATAATTTGAACACGATAGAACATTCGAATCTGATAAACTACAATTTGAACACGATAGAACATTCGTTTTCGATAAACTATAATTTGAACACGATAGAACATTCGTTTTCTGATAAACACAATTTGAACACATAGAACATTCGATCTGATAAACTATAATTTGAACATTAGAACTTTTTGTATCTGATAAACTATAATTTGAAAACTATAGAACTTTTTGTATCTGATAAACTATAATTTGAACAATATAGAAACATTCAATCTGATAAACTTATAATTTGAACACGATAGAACATTCGATCTGAAAACTATAATTTGAACACATGATAGAACATTCAATCTGATAAACTATAATTTGAACCCCGATAGAACATTCGTTTCGAAAAACTACAATTGAACAAATAGAACATTCAGTATCTGATAAACTATAATTTGAACACGATAGAAATTTTGATCTGATAAAGTTTATATGAACCGACGTCATAACACTAGGGCAGTCCCATAGGTGCTAGACTCCCAACAGATGTCGGGGTATGTATCTGATGGTTCCTGTAACCGCTGGTAACAGCCCTCACTCGCCCTTTCTGCTACAGCTCTCTTAACATTGTGTGATTGTTATTTTTCTCTTTGACAGGATACTGTTATGCCATCTAACCATTTTTTCGAGTCTGCCTCTCCTTCCTCCTGATGTTCTGTTGTAGAAGACTGTATACTATGGAGTTTGTATAGCATTTTTAAAAATGGCTAAACCACTAGTAACTGACGAGTAACTACACATTCTTTAAATTGCTGGATCCATTCAAGTTAAAGGGGAAAAAAAAGCAAGAACCTTTCTCATATCTCAATGCATATTGGTAAAAACAGTTAGACCTGTATTTTTTATTGACAGTCGGACACATGCGGTGATGTCGGTCAACATTATGCCCGATATTAAAGAATCAACACACCAATAAAAGAATCACTAGACTACACCAATAAAAAGAACCACTAGACTACATCAATAAAAGAATCACTAGACTACACCAATAAAAAAAACGATTTTGACTACACCCCTAAAAGAACTACTAGACACACTAATAAAAGAACCACTAGACTACACCAATAAAAGAATCACTAGACTACACTAATAAAAGAACCACTAGACTACACCAATAAAAGAATCAATTTGATACACCAATAAAAGAATCACTAGACTACACCAATAAAAGAACCACTAGACTACACCAATAAAAGAACCACTAGACTACACCAATAAAAGAAACACTAGACTACACCCCAAAAAAAGAACTACTAGACTACACCCAATAAAAGAACTACTAAACTACACCAATAAAAGAATCACTAGACTACACCAATAAAAGAACCACTAGACTACACCAATAAAAGAATCACTAGACTACACCAATAAACGAACATAGACTACACCAATAAAGAATACAAACACACCAATAAAAGAATCACAGACTACACCAATAAAAGAATCACTTTGACTACACCAATAAAAGAACCACTAGACTACCAAAAAAAGAATCACTGACTCACCAATAAAAAGAACTACTAGACTACACCCCAATAAAAGAACCACTAAACTACACAATAAAAAAAACTACTAAACTACACCCAATAAAAAAACCACTAGACTTTCACCAATAAAAGAACCACTAGACTACACCAATAAAAGAATCACTAGACTACAAAAAATAAAGAACTACTAGACTGCACCAATAAAAGAACTACTAAACTACACCAATAAAAGAATCACTAGACTACACCAAAAGATCACTAGACTACACCAATAAAAGAACCCCTAGACTACACCAATAAAAGAACCACTAGACTACACCAATAAAAGAATCACTAGACTACACCAATAAACAATCACTAGATACACCAATAAAAGAACTACTAGACTACACCAATAAAAGAACTAATAAACTACACCAATAAAAGTATCACGATACACCAATAAAAGAATCACTAGACTACATCAATAAAGAATCACTAGACTACACAATAAAAGAACCACTAGATTTCACCAATAAAAAAACTACAGACTACATCAATAAAAAGAATCACTAGACTACATTAATAAAAGAACCACTAGACTACACCAATAAAGAATCATAGACTACACAATAAAAGAACAACTAGACTACACCAATAAAAGAACTACTAGACTACATCAATAAATAAAATCACTAGACTACACCCAAAAAAGAATCACAGACTACACCAATGAAATCACTAGACTACACTAATAAAAGAACCCACTGACTACATT
>JADZMA010001021.1:12500-26435 GCA_020796225.1 Arion vulgaris
TTCTTTTTTTTTGGGTAGGTCCAGTGGTTCTTTATTGATGTAGTCTATAATTTTTTTTGGGGTAGTCTAGTGACTTTTTTTGATGTAGTGGTTTTTTTATTGATGAGTCTTTGTGATTCTTTTTTTTGGGTAGTTCAAAGGGTTCTTTTATTGGTGAATTTGTCTTTTTGAAAGGGGTTTTATGGTTCTTTTTTTGGTGTAGTTTTAGTTATTTTTATTGGTGTAGTCTATGTTCTTTTTTTTGGTGAACTTGATTTTTTATTGGTAGTTTAAAGGGCCCCTTTTTTGGGTAAAGAGTTTGGGGTTTTTTTTATTGGTGTAGTCTAGTGATCTTTTTTAATTTGAGTCCAGTGATTTTTTTATTGGGGTAGTTTAGGGTTTTTTTTTATTGGTAGTTAGGATTTTTTTTATTGAGGGAGTTTTAGGATCTTTTTTAAAGGGGAGCCTTTTAGGGTTCTTTATTGGGAGTCTAGTGGTTCCCCCCTTTTTTGTAGTTTTAGTGGTTTTTTTGGGAGTTAGGGTTTTGGGGAAAAAAAGCAAAAGTCAAATTTACCCATTGTCGGGGAAATTGGGAAAAAGAAAAGGGGGAAGGGGGGGTTCTTTTTGGGAATTTACCTTTTGCCCATTGGGGGAATAAACCAAAAAAGATGTTTAAAATTTGGGTTGAGAAAGTTTTTTTTAGTTAATCGTTGTACAAGTAGAACTTTGGGTTTCAAGTGATGAGGTGTTTAACTAGCAGCCACAAAAAACCCTCAGTATTTTACTTTTCAAAAATATGTTAAAAGAGAATGACACCTTTAAAAAGCCCTTTAGGGAATAATTGGGTTTAAAACCAATAAATAAATTTTTTCATATTTACTAAGAAAGTGTACAAAATATACTTATTTTCCATGGGAATTGGGTTGGGGGGATCTAATTGATGATATGGGGCAAAAACATTTGGGAGCAGTTATCAGGTGTTAAAATTTTGGGGGGCGGGGGAAGGATGTCTCCAAAAAAGAAAAGAGAAACTGCATCGATATTGAAAAAACAAAAGAGTGAGGGTAGAAAAGATGACGACCATCTTGTTATCAACTGAGCCCCCAAATTTTAAACCCGCAAAAATTGGGCAAAGAAACAAAAACTTTTAAAACATTGGGGACCATTTTAAAGATAAAATTTTTCTATAGCATCGTTGGGCTGCAGATAAGCTAAAAAAACAAAATAATGAAGACAATAATGGGAAAGTAATAAAATCACACTTGGGAAACTAAAATGATAAAATAAAAGAGAAATTCAAATTTTTTTAGGGGAGCAATTTTTATTGTAAGGGAAAAGTTAAAAAAAAAATTATGATACGAATTGGAAAGCAAATACTTTTAAAAAATCTAAATAAAATATGGAACTGCAAGTTATATAGTATTAAAACTAAATTACAATTTTCAATTCAAATGTTGTGCAATCCTAACATATGCCAGGAGAGTTGGAAAATGACTAAAGATATAGAAAGCAAGTTGAATGCATTTGAAAATAGATGTCTGCGAAAAATAATGAATATAAAATGGAACGAATTCAGGAGAAGTGATGAAATCAGGGACATGTCTGGTCAACCACTAGTGACAACTGTTATAAGAAAAGAGAAGATGGAGATATGTTGGGGACACCTTGAGGAGAAATGATCAACGAATATCAAAGTAGGCATTGAAGTGGGATGCAAAGGGTTCAAGAAGAGAGGTCGACCTAAGGAGACCCTGAAACAACTTTGCTGAGAGAGGCAGGAAATATCGGTCTCGTTCCATGGAGGAGATTGAGCGAGTTGCCCAGGATAGAGCGTATGGAAAAAATTACTTGCAGGCCCTATGTAACGTATAACGGTACGAGAGGAATTATTATAAGATAAACGTGGAGATGGGTTGGTCATGTATGGCTTACGCCTGTAAGAACATTAGCTAAGACAGTTCTCAGTGCCAGCCGATTGGAAGGAACCTGAACGTCCAAAGGAAACATGAAGAAGAACAATGAAAAGAGAATAGAAAGATTGTGACCTGATTGTGACCTGGGTTGTGACCTGATTGTGGCCTGATTGTGACCTGATTGTGATCTGATTGTGATCTGATTGTGACCTGATTGTGGCCTGATTGTGACCTGATTGTGATCTGATTGTGGCCTGACATGGAAAACAATTAATAAAAAATTCGGCAGACGGCAATAATGAAAATGCTTTTGAAGTCTTAACTCTTTCCCACCAATCGCCGCTCACTGCGCCACAGCGGAATTCCGTTGAACGCCAATCGCCGTACACTGCGCTATTGGAGTTGTTTCCCTTATATGAAGTCTTTCTAGTTTACTTCTATTTTTATTTCTTCTACTCTTTAACCTTGTTATTCTAATCGACTGCACAGTTTTCTTAAAATTAGTATATATATATATGTTTATTTATTGACGAGTAGTTATAATTTTTTGTTGCTTTTTGCCTCCCTTGAAATAACTTTTAAAACTGAGGAAAATAACTGCTTACAGAAAGAGTTAATTGTCAAACGGATACGAGGAACATATAGATAGATAGAGCTGTGACTGCCCCTCCAAAATAGGCTACTGCAACGATGTGACTCAATACACACAACACACTAAGTGACACAAAACATATTGCCCCCAGAGTTGAAGAAACAATAATCAGGATAGTACAAAATGTATTATTTCTCAACACATTTTTCTAACATTTTCAGGCCTGAATGTCGAGAGGTTCTTACAACATTGAAAAACCATCCCTGCTTAGAAGGTCAAGCATTTACGTTTGTGACTCAAATGATGCAATTATCAAAGGATGGATTCGAATTTCTTGCTCGTCTGCGCTCGTGTCCGGCAGAGAACGTAATAGAATGCCACAAGTGCCTGATCAGTGTGAAACAGTGCTTCAATAAAATAGTCTCTATTACTTTTGTTTCGATTCTACTGAGCAGTATATTGTCCATGTTTTTATAAGTATATGGTATCATAAAAATATGGCTATTTAAATAATAAACAAGATAACTATGTATTTTAATTTAAATGCTGGGGACTGAAACAAGGGCAGATCTATTTGTGGGAGGGGGGGCTAAATTAAAAAAACAATAATTGTTACAGAAGATATTTTCCAGCAATTGTCTGCGAAAGATCTTACATTTGTTCTGGTCAAATACTATCCCTAACTACTTGTTGAGCTGCTTGCACGGTGTCACAAAGAGAATATCATAAAAGACGCTGAAAATGGATCGGATATGTGATACGCTTGGAGACTAGATCTCGAAAACTGCACTGAGAGGGACATCAGAGTGTAAAGGAAAACGTTGAAGACACAAAACAACCTTGAACAGTAGAGGAAAAAATGAAAGAATGAATCACAGCTGGAACACAGTACAAAGAACAGTCACGAATAGAGAAGAATTGTGTTTAATTTTTGCTTAAGCGCCTGATGTGTTTAAATTTTTGCTGCTATAAGCGCCTGATGTGTCACATGAAGAATTGTGTTTAATTGTTGCTGCTATAAGCGCGCGCCTGATGTGTCACATGTTGGAGAAAGGGGATGGAGACATTCACCAGCTTGTCATTTGTTGAACTTTTTCTACATAATAATATTAGAAATGTCTTCCATATTTGTTTATGGATAATACAAAAAAGAACCAATCCATGTCAACTGTTAGATTCCAAGAACTTGGATTTACGATTGAAGTGATCAGAAAATAGCAACACAACAGGCGTATTAGTAGCCACGTCAATCATTATGGAACTGATAAGGTCAGTCGCCGAGCGTTGGATATATAGGATATATTAGAATTTCGGATTCTCTAATAAAGGCCCGTCTGCCTTAGATTATCAACCACGTCATACAGTGTGTCTTGGACCACAGTCAACTCTATATATATGACCTTTTCTCGTCTTTACAGACGGTCAATTGGCAAGTGTTTTACTGTGACAACTTCTGAGTTTTAGCTTTTCTCTCCTGTCGTTCAGCTCATACATAAGTCTCTTCTCAAAAGACTGCGCCTTTTAGCAGTTTGGCTTTCACACAATTTGTCATCAGCTAGTTTTCCCGTGTGCTGGGACCTATAGAAAAGTTTTCATTGAGGCTTTGCAGACATCTTTATATCTGAGTAGTGATCTGCCCTGGTGCCTCTTCCCTCCGAAAGTTCACAGAACAACATTTGTTTTGGAATGCGACAAGTTTCCATTCTTCTCACATGTCCCAACCATCTTAGTCGTCCACTGCTGAGCATGCCCATGATGAAAGGCAGATTTGCACGTTGCAGTACTTCCGAGTTGGTTACCTTGTCGTTCCACCTGATGTTCATAATCTTGCGGAGACATCGAAGGTGAAAGATGCTAAGTCTCCTCTCGTGTCTTGAGTAGGCTGTCCATGTTTCTGAGCCATATAGTTAAGAACTAATTTCACATGCTCGATATATTTGAATCTTCGTCTCCTCTCTCTTTGTGCCTAGCCTGGGCAGGCTGATATGGAGAATGTGCCTTGCCCATTTTGCACAAACTCCTCTCTACCCTACTGTTTCATCCAAATAAGACAAAGTCGATACATTTGGAATCAATCAGGGCTTGCAGGAGATGCCAGAAGATGGCAAGAATACACATAACCATCAAGTGCCTTAAGGTCCCCCCCTCCGGATTTTTGGTCAAGGTTTACTCTCTAGCCCTCTAGCAACTCTAGATAACTTATATATAACACATAATAAGTTTATAGTGGGCTCTGCTTGGACTCTGTTGAAAAACTGTGTGGTTTGAATGACAGTCTGAGGATCGTCATATTAAATCTGCAAATATTAACTGACTTGTTGTATTATTAATAAATTGTTAATTTTTTTTATTCAAGATCATAGTTATAGTGCGTTTCAAATCTCGTGCCCACAAACTTCTTCTAATATCTCAAAAAACCCCTTTCATGAAATACAATGTAATTTTACATGTGGTCTTAGATTTCCAATGACATTACGAATATATAATTTAAATTTATGTAGGTACATCCGTTTTACTGAAGAGACGATTTTCTTTTACCTTTGACTACCTAATAATTATTTTGGTAACACAAAATAGAATTTACAGCAATATAACAAATTTACAACTTTTGATAAGTCATACGTGAAACTACATTTTCAGAGAGTGAATTCATACAAAAGAAATGCTTTACTTCAACTTGTGCCTTCGTTTCGATAGAGGTCAGGATGATTGTGGTGGTCTTGAAAAGGACCAGATGTGTACATTGATGACAATCTCATGCAAACATCTGTATTGCATATTTTTTTACTAGACGACGTCGGACTTTGTCTTCTTGTGCCACTACATTGTGGTATGATGCATTGTCCATTATCAGACAAGAGGGCCTATCTAATGTCGGAGTATAGTTTCTCAATCCACTCTCTAAATATAAGACAGTTCTTTTCTGTGTGGTATCGGCCAATTTCGAAACAAATAGGAGTTGAGCATTCTTCAACAGCCCATTTTGTCTACTGCCTCATGTGAAATTATAAACCTGCCCTTTGCCACTTTGTAGGCCTACTAATTTCTTAATCGTTCCATTTGATGACTGTCATTCTTTTTCATTGGTGTGGTGAACATTTATCCATGTTTCGTCTTTTTTTTCTTCGATCCAGAAGCACTTGATTCAGCTCGAAAGCTCTTCGGACTCGGTACCATGGACATCGTAACTCTTCGGTTCGGTGCCACGAACACCGTAAATCTGGTGAATCGTGACTTTTCGCCAGTCCGCGGAATTGAACCGCACTCACAGAGGACTTGTCACCCGTAGTCCAACGCGCTACGAACACGCTGGGGACAGACGGCGCATGTTTCGTCTAAATACACAATGTCATACCTTTGTCGACGCATTTCTCTAACTTCACGCAAATATTTGCTTCTCATCACAATTAGCGCGGTTTCTCACAGATAATGTTTCTTCCACAGGTTTATTTTCAAAATTTAAGCTGAAACCCCCTCCCTCGCCAACAAACTCTGAATAATGTTGATTTTCGCACATCGATATCGATGTTCTTTCTAAGCCCCATCTTTAATATCCTTACACTGTTTCTTTCAACTCAAACATTCGACACAATTCTCTGCGAATAAGCGCTCTATCAAAACTAAAACTATCTACGACTTTCTTTCTATCTTGCGTTCTTGGTTGCATTACAAGTATGTGAAAGTCTTGGATCCAGCGATTGAATGTACGTCGATTTACTCCCAAAACGCATATTACCCTCTGTTCAGGTTGAAATGCTTCCACCCTTAGCTTCTCTACAAAAATATTGAAAATCTTCATTGTGATGCTATGCAGTGTCACAAAATTTACTCTTATACTCATTGTAAAGACAATACAATGTGTACGCCTCTGAAAGGAATGAGGCTATTGAAATGACCTTCGAAAAACCAAACGTTACTTGTCCGTTCAATTGTGAACACTTTTGGTCTTCAGGTAAATAACGAGAAAACACTAAAAACACGTGGATATTGAGTTTTTTTTTAAATTACGCACCAATAACAACAATAAAGCTACTGTAAGCGTTTCAAATCTATGTCTAGTTCATGTTTGATGTTTTTTGTATACCGCATATAAGCTAAAGTGAAAACCAGCTGTTTGTTTTCATTGCAATTATTTCTTTGCAATGTCATGACGATTAATAAAGCACATGCAAAATATCATCTCTTTACGCTTTCCACGCTTTGCGCTACACTTCGCCATGGCGGAAGTCCGTTGCACGCTTTAAGCCGCACACTGCGCCATAGAGTTGCTTCCTTATAAAAGTCTTTCTAGTTTTACTTCTTCTGTTTTACTTATAGTACTTTTTAACCTTGTTATTCTGTTAGGTTGTCCAGTTTACTTCAATTTAGTATATAATAATATATATATGTTTATTTATTGATAAGTAGTTGGGATCGTAATTTTTTTTATTTTTATTTTTACTTCCCCTTTAATTAACTGTAAAAATTGAGAAATACATGGGCGTGGAAGAGTTTTAAGGGCTCCGGACTTACAGAATTTCAAACATGGGCATAAGTTTTGAAACGCACTATAGTATAATCTATTTTCTGTCATTATTTTTGTGGAGTGAATCTACACAATTGTAAATAAATATTTTCATAATTTTGAATTGTTTGTTTCACAATTTATGTAGTTAACTCTTTCCATACCGTAAATGATTTTGGGGGTTTCTGTGACGTTAGGTTCTCGTCTCTCGTGCCAAAGTAACCAGGTTCACTCCCTCGTGGAGCCATCTGGATATTTTTCCAGAAATCTCTGATCTCAGTGTAGGTGAGATCGAGTTCCTAGTCATATCTGAGGGCGTACGATAAAACGTAGGTCCCGTGTTCAATTTGAGCATGTAAAAGAACCCTGGCAGTTCAAAATTGAGAAGAGCAGGCTGGAAAGCAGCTGCCCAGGCAAAATTCTTTAGAAACATTTTAAAATAAAATTCCAACAAAAATATCATCGCCATCTTGATAAATTATACCGGGGACCCTCGTCGGTGCTAAGGAGTTCGTGAACTTCAGCTGAGATCTCATGTGTAAGAAATAGATTGGAACACACATGGCTACTCACCGAAGTCCAATGATGATTGTCCAATAAATCAATCAATCAGTCAATCAATCAGTCAATCAGTCAATCAATCAGTCAATCAATCAGTCAATCAATCAAATGATTTAAAGCTATGAAGACATTTATTTTATGACGTCAATATTTATATCTCACAAACCTTTCGAATGTACAGTTTGCTGACATGGGTGTGCTCAATCTGACGGCCTTCCTATGACCATTCAGCTCTGATACTATGCAGCATATAACTCCATGACAGTTTGCTGACATGGGTGTGCTCAATCTGACGGCCTTCCTATGACCATTCAGCTCTGATACTATGCTGCAGTAAAACTCCAGATGTGATACTTTAAAATGGAGCGTAACTGTTTGTAAACATCGTATAAATCTGTATAAATTTATGTATCCTGTCCTGATCATGGGTGTTGGCGAAATGAAAGATCGCATGCTTGATCAAAGCATCTATTGTTGGGGATTGTGGATGGATAAGTGGGATATATTCTTCAGTCTCTTGGCACCTACTGTTGGATGAGGACACTAAAATTGACGTTGAATCGATAGGCGATTTAAGAGTTTGAAATACAGTTGTACAAGTACAGCTGGATGGTATAGGGGCAGAGAAATGTGTTTAACTAGGAAACAGAAACCATCAGCATGAATACCTTCGAAATATGTTGGGGGACCGAGCGATGTGTCTGCCCGGCTGCGTGCGTCAGCTCAGTACAATAAACTAAGGCGTTCTGTGGATAATATGCATACACTTTAGCGAAATTTTGACGTGCATGCTTTAAATGTTTAGGACTAATGAGAGCGTAACATACTTATGTTTTCATCGAAATATTCATAGATGATAAAGAGTGGTTAAATTGGTTGATAAGAATGATCGCAAACAAACAACAAACAAACGTTGTTAAGGAGTTATGGAGAGGATTTCTAACTTTCTTATCTCTCAATACCCTCCATATTAGCCTACCTTATCGTGGTTGGAGGGTTTGTGTGCCTTTAGGATCCTTCAGGCTATGTCGGCGGGAGTCTAACTCTTGGCAGGTCTAACCAAGCCGAACAGACTGAAGGTGAAAGGCCAGACCAAAAGGCAGGGAGCAGGATGGGGCCTCATAAGGTGACAGTGCAGAACCCACCGGCGAGTGGTAAATGCTCTGGCTGCAACCAGCCCATCCCCAGCTATGGACAATAGCACTTGTCCCTCTCTCTTGGAGGAGGACATCCTTTTCTTGTCTTGTCTTCTCTACTATGACACTTTCCTTGCATAAGGATTAAACTACAGTGTCCAGGAGCACACCCTGCAAAATGCCTGGTTGAGTGAGCCGACAACAGAAGGCTGAAGTCATCTAGAGTAGGACGACTCCAGACAACCCCGGGAAGACAGATCTCGTCAGCAGGGACTGCAACTGTCTAGAGAACAACCTCAAAAAAAAAGATGTCCTCAGAAACGGAATGTCAGCCATTATTGGCGGGGAGGAATCGACACATACGAACAACTCAAATGGCCATGCAAATATTTATATAACTGTGGTGCCACCACCGTGGAAACAGCCAGGTGGTGGTGGGACCGACCCCTGCCTCGAAGGGTCCACCCTTAGCTACTGGCGGCCCTGTTGATTCTTGCAAAGCCAGGGAGGACAGGGTATTACTACTGGCAGCAAGGCAAGCTTTCACCCTCACAATTATGCAATGGAATGCAGAAGGGGTAACCAACAAAAACGAGAGCTAGAGGAACGTCTGCGAGCAGAAAAGATTGACACTCTGCTGTCAAGAGACGCACCTTAATCCGGGAAATAGATTCAGCATTAGAGGATTTGAAACCTTCCGTCAGGATAGAGAAAATAGACATAAGGGTGGAGTAGTAACACTAGTTCGTAATTCCATACCGGCAGTTGAACTTCACAGGTCAAATCAGATGAGCACAGAATTCATAGCTGTTCAACTCCTTATCAACAACACTAAGATGACACTATACAATATATACTCACCACCCTCCATTCAAACTGGCTGGAAGCTATCAAAGTTCAAGATGACAACTTGCTATAGTAGGAGACTTCAACAGCCACTCACCAAGCTGGGGTATGACACGCTAGATCCTCGAGGTGAAAGCCTTGAAGAATGGCTGATCACCAACAGTCTCACCATTCTCAACCACCAAGATGATCCTCACACATGTTACTCACGACGGTGGCGCACAACAAGCACCCAGATCTGGCTTTTGCTACAGACGACATTCACAGGATAACCGAAAGGCAAGTCTGCGACCAGATTGGAGGTAGTGACCATAGACCAGTGAAACTCCCCATAAATAACATTAACAAAGAGGAACTTACAAACTCTGCCCCTAGTTGGAATTACAAAAAGGCAGACTGGAAGCTATTCCGAGAACTAGCAGACAAGTACTGTAAAGAAATTAATCAATCAGGAAAAGTGGACAGAGATGAACGTTCATTCAATAAAGCCATTTTAGATGCTGCAAAAAGGCTATACCCAGAGGGAGGAGAAAACTAAAGCCATATTGGACACCAGAATGGAAGTTCTCATAGCTCGCTTTGCAGTGCCAGAAATACAATGGAACTCGCACCAACGGACCAAAATGTAATCAACACAATGAGAGCAAGGGCCCTTTATGTTAGAAAAAACCACAGTGTGAAAATCCTGGAAAGAAAAGACAGCCTCTTTGAACATGGAAAAGATACTCAAAAGTTGTGGAGACTTACAAAGCCCTGAACGATGACAACCCATCTAGAGGGAAAACAGTTCTCAAGCAAGGAGAACAACTTCTCACAGGAAAGCGAGCAGCCACCCTGATGGCCCAGTGTTACAAGCAAGAAAGCTCATGCTCAAAGTCAGGACAAGGGAAAGAAGTCAGAAGTGAGATAAATGCTACATTCAAAAAAGCAACAAGGAACCCTGTATGGAGGTAGACATCACACTGACTGAGCTGCAGAGAGCACTGAAAAGCTCAATCGTAAAAGGCCCCGGGACCAGATGGAGTATCAAACGACATGCTCAAACAAATAGGCCCAATAGCACAGAGTCTTCTACTCAAGATTTTTAACAATAGTTGGAGACAGGGAGAGTCCCAGAATCTGGAAAATGCCACAATCCACCCAATTTTCAAAAGTGGAAAAGACAAAGATCCGCAGAGCTACAGACCTATAAGTTTGCTAAGTTGCACTGCAAAACTGCTGAAGAGAGTGATAACCACTAGACTCCAGTGGTTTTAGAATCCAACCATAAACTGGATCCAGCCCAGACAGGCTACAGGCAGCATAGAAGCACTGATGACCAAGTGGCATACCTCGCACAGGACATAGAAAATGGCTTCCAAGAAAAGAAGAAAACCTCACAGTGTTCTTGACATGTCTAAGGCCTTCGACAAAGTCTGGAAAGATAGTTTGCTACTCAAGCTCTTACGCAGTGGAATACGGGGTAGAATGTACTATTGGATAAAAGACTTTCTTACCCATAGACAAGCATCTGTAAAATTGGATGGAGTGCACAGTCCCAGATTCAATTAGAGCAGAGATCCACAGGCAGGCGACTGTCCCCATTGCTTTCCTGGTATATATTAATGATCTGCCACAAACTCTGCCCAGACATGTATCACACCCTCTCCATGCTGATGATCTAGCTGTGTGGTACACCTCCGAGTTTCTGGGTCCTGCCATCTTTAAACTCCAGGCCAGCCTGAACAGCGTCATAATGTGGGCAAGTAAATGGGGTCTAGAAATAAACCGGAGCAAAACTATAGCAACGCTTTTCTCATTGTCAACAAAGGAAGAACACTTCAGACAAATTAACGATGATATCGTTCCCCTTCCCATACTCCAACCTTTTTGGGAGTTAAGCGACAGTCGTCTGACATGGAAACATCACATAATGAAACAAACAGAAAGGCTAGAGAAACAAAGTGTGATGCGAGCTGGCTGGAACTACCTGGGAGCTGATATTCGAATCCTGAGTCAGGTGTACACTGGTGCAGTTAGACCGACCCTGAATATCATCATCGACATGGATATCAGCAGCCCACTCAAACAAATCGATACTGGAAAAACACAAAACAGGTGTCTGCGTACTATTTTGGGAGCCATGAAATCTACACCAATTGCAAAAATGGAAAAGGCAACTAACATCCAGCCCTTGGAAGACAGAAGAAGGAGAAAAGTGATTCTACAGACTGAAAGGATCAAAAGAATGCCTCACCATCCACTGCATGAAAAATGAACGGCTAGAACAAAGAACAGACTAAAGCGCACAAGTCTAAACCACAAAGCAAAAGAAATAGGAAAGTCATACTTGGAACTACTAAATCATAATTCCATACCTGAAGAATTGCTTTTTGATCACTGGGAACCAGACTCAGTACCACTAAACTTCTCAACCTCCATCCCTAAATTATTAAGCAAAGATGCCGAGCCTAATCTAGTGAAAAAAGCAATTACAATGGAACATCTCCATTACATGTTTCAAGAAGACAGCTGGATAAGAATTTACACAGATGGATCGGCAATGGAGCAACCATGAATGGTGGAGCAGGAGTGTACATTAGGCACCCAGATGCTACCACTGTGTCTCTGAGCAGCTCCTACTGGAAGAATATGTTCCAACTACAAGCAGAACTCATATCCTTCTGATGGCAGCACAGCACATGAATAAGCTGCAAGCAGCTGCAAGCAAGATGGTATTTCTTACAGACTCATTGTCAGCTATACAAGCCTTGGAGGCTAAATCCACTGACAGCACAGTACAAAAACTACAAAGAGAACTTGCTCAGCTTTCAGAAAAGGCAGAAATTCACTTGCAGTGGATTCCATCTCACTGTGGCATTGCAGGCAATGAGAGTGCTGATGTCTTAGCTAAGGAGGGCAGTGCAGAGAGCAAATTTACCAACCCTTGTCTTTTCAAGAGGTCAAAACCCTCATACAGAGAAAATCTGCAATAGACTGGAAGACAAACACTGGATATGATTATGGAAAAGACTCCTCAAAGACCTAAGCAGAACAGACCAGGTCATTATATTTCGACTACGCACCGACACTCAGACTCCAACAAACACTTATACAGACTAGGAATAAGTCAAACAGCTCTCTGCCAGTGTCAGCAGGCAGACAGACACCAGAGCATATCCTGCAAGACTGTCCTCTTCTGTGAGCTGAGAAGCAACATGTGGCCACACCCAGTCGACCTGGAAACTAAGCTTTGGGGAAACCTGACAGACCTGAAGCTGTCTGCCCAGTTTGTGGTCCACAGTAAATTAAGCGCATGACCAGAGATCGCTGAAGAAGAAGAAGAGATCTCTCAATAAAATTAGGTGATACATAGCAGTTACTACTAGGTTGGTACATACAGTTACTACTATAGGTTGGTCTAAAAGATTTATGAAGAGTTCTCAAAATTCTTTTCGTCTGCGCATGTGTGTTGTGTTAGGATAAAATGGATATTTTCTTTCTTGACATTACTATCACCATACGCCTATCCACTATCACTACATCAGTATATTACAGCCTACTGATGCACATAGTTTTCTCCTCTATACTTCTTCCCATCCCGGGCTTGTCGTGACTCTTTGCCATTCTCGCAGCTCTTGCGCCTTTCGTCTTTGTAGCGAGGACGATGATTTTCTTGAGAGAGCTCGCGGGATGATTGATTTCTTTCGCAGGCACCTATACCATAGACTTGTATCGGCTATGCATCGAGTTCAGAAAATCACTCGCCAGCAGGTCCTTACCAGCCAGCATAGGACTACTAAGTCTGACAGAGTAAAACTTATCTTAACTTTCCACCCCCATAGTTTACAGGTGAAAAATGTTTTATTCCGTCATCTGTCTATCCTTAAGTCAGATCCTGAGACTCGTTCTGTTTTCCCCAGCTATCCTTTGGTGGCTTAAGTCCAATATCCAAACTCATTTTGGTACTGTCCATTGTGGCCGTCGGCGTTGCAACACGTGTACTTATGTGATACAGACGCGTACTATATCTTTTCCTTTAGCCACGTTTCTTATTGACGATGGTTTCACATGCTGAGTCCGTAATCTTATCTATGCCATTATCTGTAAGCGGTGTAACAAGACTTATATCGCGAGATAGGCAGAGGCTCAGTACCGATTCGCCCAACACTTGCGCACATACGCCAATGCTCTGTGACCCTGTAGCCACCCATTTAAATGATACTGGCCATTTAGGTGCTCACGATGTACAGCTCATAGCCATCCGATCATGTTTCTAGGATGATCGCAGTAGATTTGCTCTGGAGAATCGCTTGATTTCTTTGTATGGTACCTTGCGAAAGTGGGCTCAACGTTTACATTCCTATGCTTCTTAGTACTTTCTCTTCCCATGCCTTGACTATGGGTATATGTTTATTTATTAAT
>JADZMA010001022.1:0-26426 GCA_020796225.1 Arion vulgaris
ATGGGCATGTAAGTCATCGTGGACAATCTTATGTGCTTTATATCAAACAGAGTGCTGTTGTGATCAACTGCCACATTCAGTGGTCAGAGAGTGCTGCAGAGCAAAGTGGCTTAGATATGTCATAGTTTGGTGACTAGAGAGCTATTGTAGTCGTGAGACCAGGGCCGTGCCATGCTATGATACAGAGCGGCGGCTGCATCAGGCGGCACCGTAATGAAGGTGGCATTAGCAGTGAAATCAAAATTTACAATTGAATGCTATTTTAAAGAAAAAGTATTTGTAAAGGGGCGGCATTTCTAAGACTTACATCATACTGAGAAAATACCCTGCACAGCCCTGCGTGAGACTACATAGATATTAAAGTCATGCGACTACTAGAGAGCTATTGAAGTCATGCGACTAGAGAGCTATTGAAGTCATGAGACTAGAGAGCTATTGAAGTCATGCGACTAGGAGAGCTATTAAGTCATGAGACTAGAGAGCTATTGAAGTCATGAGACTAGAGAGCTATTGAAGTCATGAGACTAGAGAGATATTCCCAGTTATGAGACTAGAGAGCTATTGAAGTGATGAGACTAGAGAGATATTGAAGTCCTGCGACTAGAGAGCTATTGAAGTCATGAGACTAGAGAGCTATTGAAGTCATGAGACTAGAGAGCTATTGAAGTCATGCGACTAGAGAGCTATTAGAAGTCATGAACTAGAGAGCTATTGAAGTCATGGAGACTAGAGAGCTATTGAAGTCATGAGACTAGAGAGCTATTGAAGTCATGAGACTAGAGAGCTATTGAAGTCATGCGACTAGAGAGCTATTAAAGTCATGAGACTAGAGAGCTATTGAAGTCATGGGACTACTAGAGAGCTTTTAAAAGTCATGCGACTAGAGAGATATTGAAGTCATGAGACTAGAGAGATATTGAAGTCATGCGACTAGAGAGATATTGAAGTCATGGGACTACTAGAGAGCTATTGAAGTCATGGGACTAGAGAGATATTGAAGTCATGGGACTACTAGAGAGCTATTGAAGTCATGGGAGTAGAGAGATATTGAAGTCATGCGACTACTAGAGAGCTATTAAGTCATCGACTAGAGATATTGAAGTCATGCGACTAGAGAGATATTGAAGTCATGGGACTACTAGAGAGCTATTAAAGTCATGCGACTAGAGAGATATTGAAGTCATGCGACTAGAGAGATATTGAAGTCATGGGACTACTAGAGAGCTATTGAAGTCATGGGACTACTAGAGAGCTATTAAAGTCATGCGACTAGAGGATATGAAGTCATGAGACTAGAGATATTGAAGTCATGGGACTACTAGAGAGCTGTGAAGTCATGAGACTAGAGAGATATTGAAGTCATCGACTACTAGAGAGCTATTAAAGTCATGCGACTACTAGAGGCTTGAAGTCATGAGAGAGCTATTGAAGTCATGAGACTAGAGAGCTATTGAAGTCATGAGACTAGAGAGCTATTGAAGTCATGAGACTAGAGAGCTATTGAAGTCATGCGACTAGAGAGCTATTAAAGTCAGGGAGACTAGAGAGCTATTGCAGTTATGAGACTAGAGGCTATGAAGTCATGAGACTAGAGAACTATTGAAGTCATGAGAATAGAGAGCTATTGAAGTCATGAGACTAGAGAGCTATTGAAGTCATGGATAGAGAGCTATTGAAGTCATGAGACTGAGAGCTTTGAAGTCATGAGACTAGAGAGCTATTGAAGTCATGAGACTAGAGAGCTATTGAAGTCATGAGACTAGAGAACTATTGAAATGAGACTACATTTTGCCATGCTATTTTATTTTGAGCATTCTGCAAAGTCAACTTGTGTGAAAATGGTTTAGATTTTCTTTGGGATCTGCTTTACAATGTCCATGTCTTACTGACGTACAAAATGGTGTTGAGCACTATGGCCCGGTAAAGTTTGCTATGTGATGATTATCACCCTCCGCTCCCCCACAGTGACAGCAGCCTTCAAAAGCAACATTGGTTTTGGGTATTCTATTGTTGGTCTTACAATAGATGTTTGTCGCTCTGGATAGCATTTTGTAAAGATAGGCAAAGCTGTCCGCTGGTAGGAAACGCTGGTGTTTAATATTGATTACTGGACCATGTGTATTGCTCTCTGATTCATGCAGCCTTAGCATTGGTGTGTTTTACGTCACATCTTCACACCATTTTAAGCTCTGGTGCTTATCCTTCGATGATGTGTCCGGTTTCAGCCAGCGTTAACTTTGGTTGCTCTCCGTTCTGTAGCCATCTAGTGTTTTTACGGTGTGGGGTAGCTGGCCCAACGCACAACTCCTTATTCGCCCCACGATATGTGTGCAGGTAACGATGGTTCTATTCTTTACACCCCAATTTGGGCCCAGTGACCACCCCGGGCGACAAGAGGTTTTAGATGGTTGATTCATTCATCTTGGTGGAAGATGTTAACCTCCTGAGATTTAATATATTACCTATGTTCTGTATCTAACTTTCTAATGTTTATCACATTCCCGAAAGACATCATTGAGTATGGCAGCAAACGTCACGTTAACAAGTGTTGGGGCTAGCCCCGCGCTGTTTGACTTGATGCCGTTGGATATGTAAGTGCTGGTGTGACAAAGCAATGCCTATAGTGCGTTTCAAACTCATGCCCATGTTTGAAATTATAAGTCCGGAACCCTTTAAGGAAAAGGGGGATATTTTGCATGTGCTCTATTAATCGTCATGACATTGCAAGAAAATAATTGCAATGAAAACAAACAACTAGTTTCACTTTAGCTTATATGCGGTATACAAAAACATCACACATGAACTAGACATACATTTGAAATGCTTACTGTGGTTTTGTTGTTATTGATGGGTAATTTTAAAAACCTCAATATCCTCGTGTTTTTAGTGTTTTCCCGTTAATTACCGGAAGACCAAAAGTGTTTACAATTGAACAGACAAGTTACGTTGGTTTTTGAAGGTCATTTTAATAGTCTCATTCCCTTCAGAGGCGTGCACGTTGTAGGGTCTTTACAATGAGTTTAAGAGATAATTTTGTGACACTGCAAAGAATCACAATGAAGACGTATCTATATTTTTGTAGAAAGCTAAGGATGGGAGCATTTTAACTGAGCAGAGGACAATGTGCGTTTTGGGAGTAAATCGGCGTACTTTAATCGCTGGATCCATTGAAGACTTTTCAAGTACATGTACAATGCAACAAAATCGCTAGATAGAAAGAAAGTGTAGATAGTTTTGCTAGAGAGCTTAATTAAAGAGAATTGTGTCGAATGTTTGAGTTGAAAGAAACAGTGACATTAAAGAAATTAAAGATGGGGCTTAAAAAAAAACCAACAACATCGATGTCAAAATCTACATTATGGAGAGCTGTTAGGGTGGGGGAGGGGGGCAGGCTTCACATTTAGAAAATATGCGGTGGAAGAAACATCTGTGAGAAACCTCATCTAGTTTGATGAGAAGCAAATATCTGCGTGAAGTTAGAAAAATGAGTTCACAAAGCTATGACATTGTTACTTAGGCGAAACATGGATCACCACCAATGAAAGAATTGCAGTCATCAAATGAAGCGATTAAGAAAATAGTACCATGTGGCAAAGGGGAGCGTTTTATAATTGCACATGCGGGCAGTAGAAAAAAATGGGCTGTTGAAGAACGCTCAACTCTTATTTGCTTCGATATCGGCCGATAATCAGAACTGCCACACAGAAATGAACGGCCACATAGTTAGATAGTGGATTGAGAAACTATACTTCGACATTAGATAGGCCCTCTTGTCTAATAATGGTCAATTTCATCATACCACAATGTAGTGGCACAAGAAGACAAAGTCCGATGTGGTCTAGTAAATAAAATATGCAATACAGATGTTTGCATGAGATTGTCATCAATGTACACATCTGGTCCCTTTCAAGACCACGACAATTACCCTGACCTCTTAACATGACACCTGTATCTAAATAAAGGTACAAGTTGAAGTAGTCATTTCTTTTTGTATGATTTCCATTGTCGCGAAAAATGTGGATACACCTATAACTTATCAAAAGTTGTAAATTTGTTATAAAAACACGTAATCACAAAGTACTGTAGTTTTACAAATTACAAAAACAATGACAAATACAGCAACGTTTCGACCAACAAGGCCTTTATCAAGCAAAGCAACAACAGGAGTGACAAATTTAAAAAAACAAATGACGACCAAATACAAACGTTTCTAATGAAAATCTAGGAATAAAAACGAATAACAAAATAAATGTAACACAAAAACACACATAAAAACTAGAAATAGAACGGAAGAGAAACAATGAAAAATCTAGTAAATATATAACTTAAATACATGCAACATATACCCATATAGATTACAAGGCATGGAAAAAGAAAGTACTAAGAAGCATAGGAATGTAATACGTTGAGCCCACATGGTACCATACAAAGAAATCAACCGATTCTCCAGAGCAAATCGGCTGCGATCATCCGAGGAACATGATCGGATGGCTGTGACCTGGACATCGTGAGCTCCTAAATGGCAAGTATCATTGAAATGGGTTGCTACAGGGGTCACAGAGCATTGGCGTATGTCTCGCAAGTGTTGGGCGAATCGGTCACTGAGCCTCTTGCCTGTCTCATGATATGCCTTGTTACCCCGTTTACAGATAATGGCATAGATAAAATTATGGACTCGCATGTGTAACCATCGTCAATAAACGTGGCTAAGGAAAAGATACAGTACGCGTCTGTATCACATAGCCACGTGTTGCAACGCTGCGGCCACACTCTCTCTTTAGCCTGTTACGTCCTGGCATTTAGGAGGCAGCAACAAGCCCCTTATTCTTCCCTGTTCATGGCCTTCGTCTGTATAGTGTTCCAGCTATGATTCATTTCCTTCAGTTCTTGCTCTATCGCTCTCCTCCAGGTCGTCTTGGGTCTTCCACGCTTTCGCCTACTCTCTGGAGTCCATCTCAGTGCAGTTTCGTGTGGACCAGTCTCCATGCGCATCACCAGCCACACTGGACAGTCCAAAATGAGTCTGGATATTGAACTGGATATTGGAAGGCGACTGTGTACCAACATATCCTTAAGACTTCTGTTCCGTCTGTAAGCCACCAAAGGATAGTTGGGGAAGACAGAAGGAGTCTCAGGATCTGACTTAAGGATAGACAGATGACGTCATTTCTCTGTGTTTTCTTCCTTGGGATAAGGCATATCATTGAAAAAAAATTTCCTATAATAATTGCATGGTAAAATTATAGAGTGAAATTATCTGTGTTAGATACTGATAAGATAGTTTTGCAACAACAGATTGGGAAAAAATTATTGAGAAACTATTTGTTCACTACTAGGTGTCATCCAAAAATATTGTCACACCAAGCCTGTGTTCATATAGATATAAACACCTCAGTATGTCCCGAATCACTGTATGAAAGCTTATAGAGTTTCAATATTGAACAGAAATGAGACTGATCGACAGGGAACAAGTCGAGTTACCTAGATTAATTGATCCCATGTTCATACCATGAGGTATATTTGAGAATATGTTAATATATCCGGATATTTATTGACCAAATTACAAGGTCAACATTACATTTGCGACCCTCTTTCCAGTGAAAAGTAGGTGTTTAAATGTGGCAGCTAGGCGTCATCACCAACAACAATACACCCTGGTTCACCACAAGGTTCACCATTATCTCCGGTGTTGTTCAAAGCCTATACTGTGAGAATCACAAAAGAGCAGATCACGGGTAGAGGAAGGACAGTGTCATATGCAGATGATGTGTTGGTGTATTGTCAGGGCAAGGATAGAGAACAGCTTGTGGAGGAACTTAGTCAGAATTTCGACTGCATAGGTAGGTGGGGGCGGTAAGCAGGAGCATTGGTCAGCCCCAAAAGCAGCGGTGACATGGTTCTTTTTAAACAACCACATGTAAATACTCAACACCACCTGTATTTTTGTGTTCAGAGGTGGTAGAATTTCAGTCTATGAAATATCTGGGGTTGCGGTTTGATCGTAGTCTAGTTTTTATGGAACACTGATAATAAAGATAATGAGCATGTGATAATGAAGGCAAGGAAGGGTTTGACTGCGATGAGGGTAAAAAGGCGGCGGTGTGAGCGGGCGCCATCTTGTCTTTTATGCCAGGGTCTGGCCCTTTTTTGTGCTTGAGATGCTCTGGCATCTGACTCTCAGTCATGGTCAGATAGAATGACTGGAAAGAATACAGAACGAGGCGATGAGCGTCATACTTGGGTGTACTAAAGACGTTGTGCAGGGCGATGCGCTATCTTCTTGACTATCCTACTATGGAATATAGAACACTGGTGAGCCGTCACTGGCATACTTGAGTCAATGCTGACACAGCATCCTCTGCACGTGGAAATAAAGAGACAAAAGGAAATAGATTAAAGAGGAAAATCTTGGATGGGTCAGGCGAGGACTGTATTGAACAGTTGTGTACACTGAAGACATCGATCCCAGTGAAGAATGGATACCAGTGTAAACAGAACCCAATACATCCTTTTGGGTTTGCATCAAATGTGATAAAGAATCAGACAAGTCAACCGCTTGCGTGGAGGCAACAGTTCAGGCATTGATTTCTGAAAGCATCTGAGAATGATGTAATCATTTATATGGATGTTCGGTGATTGTTGGTTTCACTGCTCAGGTCGGAGGGATGTTGTGAAGGAAGACAGTGGTGGTTTCGCCGTAACTACGAGCAGTCTCACTATGGAAATCATGGCAGTAACTAAGCATGGTTTGGCTGATTCACATCTTTTATCCATGCATGTTTTCTCTGTGACTCAATGAGTATGCTCAAGAATATTGAAACAGGATGGGCTAGGAGACATTGGATGGATCGGGGAGGTCTAAGCTGACAAGGATCAGTTATTTTGGGCCGGGGCATGCAGGTGTAGGGGGAAGGGAACCCCTGATAGTCTTGCAGGATGGCTGCTGTACAAAGCGGGGAGCAATGGACCAGGCTGATATTATAAATTCCCAAAGGGGAGAGAGGACATGTCATGATTCAGACATGATTCATTAATAGTGGTGAATCTCAACACTAACCAGACTCGAGAATGTAAATTGGTGTAGCTAGACAAGAACATTATGCTGGTGACAAAGAAGAATAGTAAACAAATAAAGAACCGGGGTCTTTAGTGCACAAGTTGAGAGACATACTAGGGGAAGATCAGAGCCCCCTATAGACTATATGGACTAAATACATGCAGTGATGATCTGGACTAAACAATAAACTAAACATAGGTCAACATCACCTGTCCTTCTTTACTTAGTGTTTTATCCAGAGCCAACTATAAACTTATTAAGTTAGATTGGCTGTGGTTTATCCGAGTCCCAACTGGGAGTTTTATAGTAAAAAAAATCTTACCTAACGGTGGGGAAATTTGATTCTGGGACCATGGGTTACAAAGCAAGTGACTTCTATAGTTCGTTCCAAAATTGTAGCACATAAGGTTTAATTTGTACGAACCCAGTAATATTTTTGCAGGCAATCTTACATACCTCACGAATCCATGTTTACTAATGGTAGGTAGCTTAGTTGATGCAAAAACGTTTTTTGTTATATAATTTTCCCTGAGCAAACAAAATGATAATCAAAGTTTAGAATTTACAGTAATAAAACAAAATGGTGGCGAATCCCTATTACATATTATAAAAGCAATGTGGCAAAGTGAACAAATGATACCTTCCCTTTCTATCAATGAAAAAAAAATGTTTTGGCATACCAATGACAGTGATTAGGATACATTGTGAACTGATTAATTCCAGGGGATTACGATTTTCACTTGCACTGAATTGCATGTGGAGCATGCAAATGCGAAATTATAGAAAAACTTGACTATCTTATGAAAAACTCTACATGATACCAAATCAACATAGCTGTTTTTTTGTAATAACATATAAGTAAAATCTTACAGCACTAAAGGTATAGGTGGGAAAAATACTTTAAAAGGGGTCATCATTTTATCTATAAAAAAATCAATCATTGCTGTCAAGTGATGATTTATATCGATCGATAAAGATGTTAACAAATTTTGCAACGAACTATAACTACTAAGTTATTGATTTATCTAAACGGATTGGTATAACTGATTCGAAATGGTGGTCAGAAACTCACTTGGCGTTTGGGTTGCTGAAATAGAACGTGGAAAAAAAAAAAAAAGTACTGAAATTTTTACAAAGTACACAAACAATATAATCGACGTTTAGTACAAAGGCCATTATCAAGCAAAGGATACAACAGAAGAAAGAAAGTCAGACTTCCATGCAATGGGCGTGGGTGTATGTTATTGCTAGCAAAAAGGGATCATTAGAAAATATGATTATTTGTGTGCATATATAGGCATACACTCGCGTCTCTAAATTGTATTTTGTAATCTTGAGACAAATGCTATTTAGAACTCTTTGGAATTGCAATTATAGATAATTATACACTATAGCATAAAAATTTGTATCTTTGTAACCATTTGATGAAATAACTTGAAAACTTGCATGTAACTACACATTGATTTAACATACATAATGAGTTTGAAGTGCAAATTTATTACAATCAAAAAGTTCATTAATGTTATCGCGCTTTTTCCATAAAGAAAACAGATGGGTCATCTGTACCACAGTATACAAGGACCAGAGAAAAGAGCCATAGCAGCTTTGGGTTTAGATAGAAAGTCATTTTCTCGTTGGATGAAACAGAACTGTGGATACGCAAAGGCAACTGTGCAGCAAAGAAGGAAAGTATGTGTTGACATTTTGACAAAGGTGTTATCAGACGTGAAATTTTGAAAATGTTCCAGTACAATGAACTTGTTACTTTACGTAAATTGAAAAGTCGTCTATTATCACATTGTGACATTTAAATAACTAAAACAAATTTGGGGAAAGGGTTGTGAGGGGAGCTGGTTTCACTTTCCGTAAAACCACTGGTGGCAGGATTATAGTTTGTGAAAAGCCAAACCTTGTTACCTCAAACATTTACTTTAAAAAAATTTTTTTCCCCAATCCAGAAGCACGGCTTTTCAGCTCTTGTCAGTGCCATGGACATAGTAACCCTTGGTTTCCCGTGCCACGAACACCGTAAATCGGGGGAATGGGGTTTTTTTACTGCCATCCCCGGAATTTAACCCGCACACACAGAGGATAGTCACCTGTAGCCCAGGGCTACGAACACGCTGGGTAGGGCAAGCATTTACTTAAGGAAAATCGTCAGCTACGCGAGGATGGGTGATATTGTCTATTTAGATGAATCTTGGTTAATGCTCACCATACTTTTGACAAGAATGGCAGTCAGTGGACAGAGTTAAACGGAGGACAATTCCAAGCAATGAGGACAACGCCTTTTTCCCTTGACATGCTGGCAGCAGAAAATGGATTGCTACAGGGCGCAGAATTTATTTTTCACTCAAAGTCAACAGGCTGTAGACTCCCACAAGAAATGAATGCATGTATTTTTAGAGACTGGTTAGAAAAACCGGTCTCCCAATTCTTGATAAACCTTCATGTATTGTTATGGATTGCTTCATTATCAACATCCCAATTTCATCAAGCACCAAAGGGGAAATGAAGGCAGGCGTCAAAGAAAATGTTAATTTGCAACAACTGTTTGAACCTGAATTATTACAGGATAGTGAGGCAGACAAGAGACGAAGGTTTATCAAATCGACAAAATCATGATTAGAAACACGGCCACACTTTCTGACTGCCACCACACCATCCCAACTAAACCCAATAGAGCTTGTATGGGCTAAAGTAAAAGGACAAGTGGCCGAAAAGAATACCATGTTCAAAATGTGTGATGTCCCAAAACCTGACACGCAGGCCATCTCCATGATAAACAAGGAATACTGGAAAAGGGAAAATCATGTTCTCAGGAAGAGGATGGCTACTGGCAAAGAGATGGTTTCAGTTGCTTAACCCAGCACTAGTCAACATTTTAGATACATCGGGAGTCTGACTGAGATGTGCATTAAGGGTTTTATTGTAGTATTCCCCTACCACATAGTTAACACAGCGCATTGTGCAAGAAGTAGCGACTAAGATAACACCTAGTAACTCCGCCATTGCCAGTCCCAAGCCTGGACGGAAGGGGGGGAAAGGGCATTATGACATGGCGTTTCTTTAACTGTAATGTACATTATAAAAAAAAAAAACAATAATACAACTGTCTACATTTCTTTTATTTCATGACACCATTGCAGTATCAACATTGACCCCATGTTGGGGCTGGATAATATGCCTTTGAATGAGACTTGACATCAAATGTCATATGTGTGCGTTTACTGTAAAAACTAAAATGCTGTATCAGACTCCAAATATGCACAACATAAAAGGGAAACCGTTATATTACAAAATCCGGGTTTTCCCTATACAATTTCTTCCATCAGAATTTGCGTCATAATTCAAAGTTGTGCAAAGTTTCGCTCCCTTGGAATAGATGGTTTTGCTACAATTGCATTGGACTGTGGACATGAGTTGTTGACGGACTATAATACCTTATAATACGTTACCACGTACATAACACACACATCGCCATCAACTACAGTAAACGAGTGGTTGATTTTCTAGGCATGTCATTGCTTTCTGAACTATCTTGATAGGAGACTTTAATATTAAAATAGGTAGGGAAAACTGCGGTTTCAAGGGAACACTGACTGGGGAGACAAAAAAAAATGAAAGATGTTGGGGACTTTTGCAAGAATTCATTTGGTTATAGGAGGCAGCCTGTTTCACCCAAAAGAACACACACAGCTAAATGGATATCACCAGATCACAGGACAGAAAACTAAATCTACCACATCTGCATTACAGTGAAGTTCAGAAGGTCACTTTATCTTTTTCTTCAGCAATCTCTGGTCATGCGCAATTTCTGTGGACCACAAACTGGGCAGTCAGCTTCCCGGTCGTCAGGTTTCCCACAGCTTAGTTTTCAGGGCGACTGGGTGTGGCCACATGTTGATTCTCCGCTCCCAGGAGAGGACAGTCTTCAGGACATGCTCTGGTACTTTTGATGTAAGCTATAGAGGAACAGATGTGGCTCTGAACATACCTCGCAATAGCTGAGGCGAGAATGAAACTGAAGAGCCAACCTCCCTCCCAATACGATACAATGTAGGACATCTTAAGGTGCAGAAGAGGGAAAGGATATATTTTGTGCCATGATATCCAACAAATTCAAAACTCTAGAATAATTACATGAAGGAAGCATCAAGACCAAATTTACATAAAGGGTTTAAAAAAGTCTGGACTAGCACATGTGGACTACCCTTGGAAAATATATAACACAAGGAATGGCTATCAGATCAACATTTGGTAAGATAATGTGAAAAGAGGCAGAAAGGTAATAGCTCTGTAATAGCAGAACAAGATCAGCAAAGGCCACAGCACAAGAAATACACAAAAAGGCAACAAAGAGGTAAAAAGAAATATAAAAGTGGATTCAAGAAGGTACATAGATGACTACTTTGAAGAGCTACTTAATTGTGATAAAACCTATGGGAGAATAAACTTTTCTACAACACAGAAGAAAAAAATAGAAATTAGAACCAAAAAATACTACTTTGGGAAATAAAAAAATGTAATAAAATTGGCACCAAAAAACAAAGCAACAGGTAACTGTTTACCTAGATTATGATTTATCAAAGCAGCTGGAGAGGCAGGTGCAAAATGGGTTAGACGAATCTTCCAAATCATATGGGAGAACCAAAAAACACCAGAAATGGGCAAACAGCAATAATCACACCGATTTGGAAAAAAAAAGCAGCAAAAAGAATGTAATAACTATAGGGAATCTCACTACTAAGTCCCTAGGAAAAAAGTATGCTAAGATAATTGAAAACAGACAAAGACCAACAATTGAAGAACAACTCTCAGAAGCACAGATGGGTTTCAGACAAATGGAAGCTGTACTGATGCAATATACATTAAGACATCTGACGGAAAAGCAATAGAACATAACAAGACCTGTAGTGTGGCATTCATAGATCAGGAAAAAGGGCCCTTACAAGTCGAAAGAAACAAACTATGGGGTTGCCTGAAAATATGGAAACACAACATCTCATCAAAGGTCTGAAAAAGTTTATCATTTCAAATAAAAGTTAATAGAACAAAGCAGAACATCAAAAACATTCACTAAACTCAGGAGTTAAGACAGGAAAGTGTCTCTCCCCTGTTTATAACATACATGGACAACATAAGTAGAGAAGCAGGAATAGAGGAAGAAAATAATATTTCAGAACTTTTTTTGCAGATGACCAAGTACTGATTGCAGAAAATGAAGAATCTCTCCCGAACCATTTGAAAAATTTGTTAACATCAAAGGGTGAGAGTACAAATGAAAATAAATATAATAAAGACAGAGACAATGGCAATAAGTAGACAACCAGAAAACCTTACAATAAAACCCAGACTAGACATAAAACAAACAATTGAGGCCAAATTTTAGAGCAAATTTTCACAGCAGATGGAAAAATTGATGGCGAAATCAGCAATCCGTTGCACAAAAAAGCTAACCAGGTACTGGTGACATTAACACCACTGTGTCACAAAGAGATCCGCTAACAACTAAAAACAAATCTCGTAAGAATGATTTTCTGGCCAACACTATTTACCAGTGTCAAACATGGCCAATCACAGCAGCTAATGGTGGAAAATCATAACGACAGAGATGAGGTGTTTTAGAAGATCTGCAAAGGGGTGACAATAAGAGACAAGATTAGAAATGAAGAAATCTGAAGAAGACTGGATGTGATACCAGTCATGCAATTCCCTAAAAGACAACAGATTAAATGGTTTGGACACATGACAGGAATGCCCCGGTATGCCTACCCCAGAGAGCCACACAGAAAAAATGTAATGAGTACAAAGAAAGAGGAAGACCACGAAAAAGATGGAGGCAGCGGCAACAAAAACAGCCTTATGAAAATGAATATCAGCTTACAAAGTCCTTAAAAGCACACAAGATACACTTCACCCCCACTTCTATAAAGAAGAAATTGAAAGAGAAGAAGACATAGATGACTTGGCAAGACAGGCAGAAGCTAAGTGTAACTTGAAAGATTTATACAACAACGCAAGAAAATTGACTGCAAAATACCAACAAACAAACCGATAATGACAAGGGCGAAGATTACTGGGCAATACTCAAGAACAGATGCAGACATGAACAGGACACTTCAAAGACCTACTAAACAGGCTGGTTCCAAAAGTCAACCAGACATAGATCCAACTGTAAAGGTTGTTAAATTTACTGCCAAGCCGAGAAAAGTGAAATAAAAAAAGCCATTTTAAAACTACCAATGATACAGCTACAAGTCCAATTGCAAAGGTTTTAAAGGTAAATTTGACGTCCAACAAACATGCTAAATCACTGCAGAAACGTTTGGGAGAGGGGAAAAAATACAAAAGACTGGAGAGAAGGCTATATAGTCAAATTAACTTTCAGCGCTTTAAGCCCCACACTGCGCCACAGCGACTTCTGTTGCGCTTTAAGCCGTCCCTCGCCATTCAAGTTGTTTGTTAGCCATTCGCATTGTCGTTCAATTGTTCCGTTTTTACGTCTTTTTAGTTTTACTTCTACTAATTTTAGTTTTAATAGTATTCTTCCGGTTCCTAACTTAAACTTTTGTCACTTTAAATTTGATTTCATCGTTCATTCCTCCGTTTCAATTTGCTTCAAGTTTATTTCGTTGCTACAGGCATTTTTGTAAACAAATCAATATGGAACCAGGCCCATCAGGTAACAAAGCGTTTCTATCGTGTTTCAGGACAGGCGCTTATTTTCTTAGAAAAATGTATGAATGATTCTATAATGTAGTATTAGTAGTATTAGTGATGATTCGGATCCGAATATATGAAAAGATTAGGCAAATGAGAATCATTCAAACCATCAAAGCCCAACTGGAGCAGCTAGCTGCAGCCAGTATGATTCCGATGCTGAGCCGCCTGTGCCAAAACGTCCGAGATCTGCTGTAAATACTGGTACTGGAACGGCAGAGGGGAGGAAAATTTGCAGCTCGAACAACAGCTGCCCCAGTGCCAGTGGTAAGAGAGGAATGGCAGGAGATAAGAGAAGGCTCTACAAAAAAATGCTTTTAGATTCCACCCAAAGCAACAGCCAGGTGTGTCTCCTGAGTCAGGGCTTACCTCAGATTCGACAGCACTTGAATGTTTTTCATTGCTGTTTGATGATGAGGTAAGTATTACTTATGAAGACAAAACTCTTATGCCCGGAGTAAAATTGTCAACCTCATCTCTCCAGCGGTTAGTGTTCCTCGTTGGTTGCATTACGTCCCGAGGTTGATAATTCCGTAATGATTATGATTGGAATTGCCAGGCGGCCTGAGATCCTGATTACTGGTCTCGCACCTGGTTATGCTCCATGGTTCCACGAATGTTATAAACGCTTCCAAGATATATACTTACGATGCTCCATGCAGGCGAGAACATTCTGAAGGAAAAGATAAATTGAACCCTTCATGATTTCTCTGAAAAAAACACCGCGCGTTTTACCCGATCAAGAACTCAGTATTGATGAGATGGTGATCGGGTATAAAGGGGGAGTGGAAGTTCAAGCAGTACAATGCCAGCAAGCCAAGCAAATACCATATAAAAAACCCTTTTGGGCCCGTGTGACTCGGCTACGAGATACGTCCACAACATCTTACCATATTTTGGTGCGGACACATCTTATAATCCTGAAATTGATTATACATCAAGTCATGCAGTGAAAATATTTGATACATTACTTGCTAATGTTGGAACGGGGCATAAGATATTGCAAATGTTTTTACACGCCGTGTCCTTGTTGATTACCTGCTTGATCACAAGCAATATTACACAGGCACGCTCAACATCAATCGCGTTGGCTTTCCTCTAGCTGAAGTCCCTCAACCTTGCATACGTGAAATCGCTGGTTTCAAATAGGGTGAAAAACCATGATGGCTTGGTTATAGGGATAAAAAGCAAAGAAGAGTGTCCTCATGGTGAGCACAGACGCGGTTGTTGAGACAACATGATGCAAGGATGTTGACAAGCCATCCATGATACACAAATACAACAAATACATGAATGGGTGTGACAAGTTGCAAAAAGTCACCTATTATTGTTCTTTTGAAAGGAAAACAATAAAATGGTGGAAGAAAAGGGGTTTTTTTGGCTACTTGAAGTCACCCAAGTCAACTCCTTCATTCTGACACCTTGCGCGAGAAGCAGACCGACAGGTTGTCCCCTGAAGAAGTTCAAGCGAGCTTCTGACACAGCTAACACAGCGTGCCGCTGTGATATTTCCTGAAGAGGTCTTGCTCCTGAAGTGTGGTCGACAACCAGCTGCAAACCCCATGATCCTCCAAGATAAAAAAACACATCATTTCTTATATCAAAGCGGGGTAGAAGTTGTGTTGTCTGTGCTACTCCCACAGCATAAGCGCCCTTTGTTTGCCTAGGATGCCAATCAGCCACATTTACATCCCAAGGATTGTTTTGAGGCCTTCACAAAGTGTAGTCAGTTATTCACTAACTGCATGGTCAATGTACAGTGTACAGTTATTTTGTCATTTTTCAATTTTTTGTGTTTCGCCAACATTTTCATCTCATAATTGTGTGTCAACTTTTCATCATATCTTCATTTCTATTGAATATATTTTTTATAAAATTTTGCCTGGACTTCAAATTGGATTACAAAAAAATTTTCTAGAAGCACATAGGGATACATTCTGAAGATGCTGTTATAATGTCAAGTAAGTGTTGCATATGTCACAATTTATAATTTTTTCTATTTATGTTGTCATATTTGTCCTATTTGTGTTGTCATATTTGGCATATTTGTCCCAGTTTCTTCTAAAATATTCCATGTATTGCTATTTAACTTTGTTATTCTAATAGGTTGTCCAGTTTTCTTCAAATTAGTATATGATAAGATATATATATGTTTATTTATTGATGAGTAGTTATGATTTGAATAAAATAACCCATTGCATTTTTTACCTCCCTTAAATTAAATGTTAAAACTAGGAAATAAATGGCGTGGAAAGAGTTAAAAAAAAGTGGGTGATCTATAAGAATGCTAAACGACAAAAGAATAATACCCCTGTCTGTACCAGGTAAATTATTAAGCTGGATCATCCTAGAGAGACTGAAGAAAGCTAATGATGCAGTATACTAAAGATGTCAGGCAGGATTTAGGCAAAACAAATCCTGCACGGATCAAATATCGACCTCGCATCACAGTGGTGCAGTGCATGAATGGAACTCATCCCTCTATATTAACTTTGCGATTATGAAAAGGCTTTGATAGCCTAGACAGGAAGCATTCTAGAGTCTCCCAGAAGATAATCAACCTATTAAAGAAAATGTAAGGGCGAAACGGGTAGAGACTGCACATGGAAAAGTGACAGAGGCCTTTGAAATAAAGACAGGCATGAGACAGGGCTTCCTTCTATCATCCTTCATTTTCCTGCTGGCTATTGGCTGAAAATAGATCAACAACAGCCAGGGGAAAAAATGGGAAAACAATGGACCATGATGGGGCCAATTGGAAGATTTGGTTTTGCAGACAATCAGTACTCCTCTCTTACAGATGAAAGAAAATAACAAAACTAGAAATCTCACACTAGGTTTGACTATTCACGGGGAAAAACAAAAATTGTGAGATTAAAGGCTAATTCCCGAGAACCAATCATATTGAGAGACGACAATTGTTGAGGGTTTAAAAATTATTCTAGGTCACTGCCTATTGTCTCATTTGTAAACTACAAATTATTTTTTATCAGTTGTACATAGAAGAATAGTTTTAAATAAATGAAACAAGCTCAGACGTGTATTCCAAAGCTCTTGGGAAAACATAAGCACCAAACAACAACAAATAAGAAAGATCTGAAACCCAAAATTTGAATGAATGTCCGCCAGCAAGACGATCGCATGTTGTTACAAGAAATAGCAAGTTCAATTTTGATCAGTAAGGCTCCTTTAAAAGAGCTATCACTAATCATGTCTTTCCCAAAATGAATCTCTTATAACTTGGGAGTATTGGACTAGGTTTACTAGATGCTTTCCTTACTGTCATTCCAGCACAGATCTAAGTCTTCATACTATATTTGGCGTTAAATATTGGTAGTTTGAAATTTAAAAGAAAATTAATAGAAATTATAACAGTTCTGAAAGCTGTGAGGCTAGTGACAATTTTTAAACTAGCCAAATTTGCTCTACAACATTTTAACACTTGATGGAGAATGGTCAGCCAGATTATGACTCACAAGTGCATGTGTTACACCCCCAAGAACAAAACAAAAGGTCTGCATGACAATAAAGCATCCTCTTGGTCCTAAGACAGGTGTGGCAGGGTAAGGGGCTGGAAGTGTGTGTTTGTGTGTAAGAAACCAAAATAAATGACTTACTTGAAGTTTCCCTTGGTTGTTCAATGATGGAGCTTATTTTTCTTCCAAGCCCCCAGTTCATCATGTTCTACCCTAGCTTCTAATGCAGCCAGAGCTTGCTCAGGTCGGATCTGAAACAAAAAACCAAATTTCATTTATGTCATGTTAACTCATTATAATACAAACATTTTATAACTCATAAGAACAGATCAAGTACCATTTCCCTTTCAAAGGTTGGCTGCAAAGATCTCCAACACTTTCTTACCCGGGTACTACATTCTGACAGCTGCTATTTGTTTTCAGTATCTTTCTTGCTAATTTAAAACTTTCCTCCCGTATGGTTTCAAGCATACTTGGTTGTAATAATCAAATCTATATCTTAAAGCTCATGGGCTGGTCAGTAAAAAAAGATAAGGGTTATGTTGATGTAGAGCATGTTAGAAAAAAAATTTTCCCAAAGTTTACTTTTAAAATGCAAACTGTTAACTATAAATAGACTTGAATCCCAAAAAATTACTTGTTATTTTGTTTTAACTATTCTTATCCAGGGAAAAAGTTGTGAAGGGAACGCTCTGCCTGAACACATTAAAAATTTTTCAAAATGGAGTGATCTTGGGAAAAATGCCTATAGGAGTTTTTGAGCTAAATTTAAACTGTTGGTATCAAAGATGCAGAATTCAATTCTGAACAATCTGATAATAAATAGTTATACATGTAAATTAGTATTTACTTAGTAAATTATTGTTGCATTTCATGTTATTGACAAAAATCAAATAAAAATGCATGCAAATTCAACTTACATTCATGGAATCCATATAATCCATACAATTTGAAAAGAATTGATCGACAAATCTACTTATTCACAGTTCAGCTTTGTAGTTACTGCTCAGAATTAAAAATTATATCTCCACTATTGCTCTCAAATGCATTTTATACACTACCACTCCAAAACATATAATTTCTTATAAATTGCATTCATGCAACATATTTATTATTTTACAAAAGTAAACCCTATAATTTCCCTATAATATTAACATTTCCCTATGAACAATTCTAACCTAAGATTGCAATTTTACTTTATGATAATCAGAAAAGCAAGTCTTCGGGTGAGGATATTGGCAGTCAGTATACCCCGAACAGATAACATTTGATTGAATCACTTTTCAAACCAGACAATTTCTGTTTTTGTTCTGTACTCAACTATATGCATGGCACTTTCTGAGTACATATTTATATCAGTGGATCAGAGATAGTGATTTCCATTCTGTCTGGCAGTGTTTTCTAATAGCTGCTGAACAAGCAGGATTTGAAATCCCTCAGCCCAGTTTTTGTTCCGAAAGTGAAAATTTGTATAATATAAAAGAATTATGCTGAGCGATTTCAAACAACGAGAAGTTAATTTTCTTCCACCATTTTCTGCAACAGGATTCAAAGTTACAATAATAGGTAATGATGTGTACCGCTTTGTCACAGATATTCAATATAACTGTCAATATCAAGGGTTTTTCTTGCCAACAACATTCTCTGTCAAGCTAAAAGGGATCAAAAACTTTTTTTTTCTTTTTTGGGCTCTCCTAGTCACAAAATAACTCTCTTTGATTCATCAAGAGCCATTTAGATTCCTTGTTTTCAACTTTGAGACGTTGCAGAAGCTTTTTATATTGTGCATGACAGTTCCAGTAAAATAAATGTACTTTTCAATGAGGTAGGTGATAACTGGAAGAGTAATACCGGTCAACAAAAATGAGGGGTGACCTTTATCCATATTTTTTTTAGCAAAGTCTGAAAATGTAACTACGTGAATCCACTCTTTTTTATCCTAAATTCTAGGCTTCCTATTTAGACCAATAAAATTAGCAAGGCCAAAAAAACTGTTCATTTTTTCTCTGGTTATAGCTACCCATGATGCATACACAGACTGTTTCTTGATAACCCCTGCAGAAAGTTTCTCATTTATTCTAAACACTGCATAATCATTGAATAGAAATAATGAGGTTGTCATTAAGGAGATTCGGGGATAGAATAACACATGGCTGTTTTTTTTATTGATTTTCGATTTTGGTTGATTTTAGTTATTTAATATCTTATCTATACACTCCAAAGTTTGTTTTCACAACAAAAAACTTTTTTATCTTATATTATTTTGCTTTAAAAATGTATACAAAGGTTCAATATTCCTAACTGTCACAATTAACGGAACTGCTTATTTATCATGACAGAGCAGATTTTTTTGAAAACCTCACATATCATATCATTGGAAAGAGCGACCTCTTTTCTATTCATTCATGCCATTCTTTAAACTCCAGAAAAATTTAAAAAGGTAATTGTTGCCAAACACTGCGATACAAAGTTCAAACCATCTCCATATATGGGCACATTATCTGACGTATATGCAAATGAGGCCCCAAAGCTGCAAATACCGTTTCCGTGGTCCCAAGTAACAAAATTACTCAGCCCCATTAACATTAACATCCGATTCTGCGACATAACAATCCCAGAATACATCGCTGTTTGGCAACGGCCTAAGTCCATTCTGTGATTATAAATTTTTATCAGTGTTTTCAAATCTTTCTGCATTATTTATTCATTTGCCTAGAAGGAAAGGTCAAAGAGGTTAGAGCAACTTGCTGATGCTAGACCCCGTTAAAACGATCGCCCTATCGAATCCTGATGACATTAATGACAACAATTGCGAACTTCCCTGTGCTTTTCGGAAGAAAACAGCGATGATGTGTTCAGAACAGCATGTTCAAGATGGGCAGACATGAACCTTTAGCACATGTCGGCCAAATAAATCTTCTTTTATCTGAACTTTTTTGCCCTAATGTAAAAGGAACTGGTCTAAGTGTTCGAATATGTGAGGAGAACACTCAGGCTTTGCTTCCAAACTTTCTAATATGCATCAACTCTCGACTACCAGAAGTCAGAGATGTCATCTCCTCGAATCGAAGGATCTGACAAGCCGGTGAATGGTAATGCTGCTTATGACATCAATATGAAAATGATCATGTTCAGTCACGAAGTTGGTGCCAGCCATTCTGTTCTGGAATCATTTGGGGCAGTTATCGGAATGCCTTAATGCCATACAACATACCAGACCAATGACAAAGTTACGGGAGTGATATTTACTAATATTATATAAAATTTATGTACTATATCTATCATATAGTGTATTGAGCATTTTTTTTTTTTATATTAAACTTCTATTTCAAATAATTGTTTCACTGTGTATTAGATGATTAGATGGAACATCGGGGTTGGATAGAGTATATGAATGTGTTGAAACATATATTTACAAATAATTGTGTCATGTGTACTAGATGGAGACATCGGGGTTTGGGATGTTGTATGAATGTGTGTTGGAACATATATTTACAAATAATTGTGTCACTGTGTACTAGATGGAGACATCAGGGTTGAATAGAGTGTATGAATGTGTGTTGGAAAAATTAGTTACAAATAATTATGTCACTGTTTTAAAGATGGAGACATCAGGTCTGAGTTGGATAGAGTATAGAATGTGTTTGAACATATATTTACAAATAATTGTGTCCTGTGTATTAGATGGAGACATCAGGGTTGGATAGAGTATATATGAATGTTGTTTGAACATATATTTACAAATAATTGTGTCACTATGTATTAGATGGAGACATCAGGTCTGGGTTGGATAGAGTAATGAGGGTTAACATATATTTCTTCCTACACAACTGAATGATAAACTATGAAAGATGAGACAACTATGAATGTTAAGAATTTTTTGATTCATTATTGCCATATGTGTTTCCTTTAGTAGACATTTGAAACTATATCAAATATCTAATGATTGAATCTGCTTTTATTTTCTTAGCCGCTGAAATTGATGCAGCGTCAGAGATGCTGGGCAAGTCTGCAAAGAAATTTCCCGAAAGGCATATGCAGATACAGATCCTGTTCTTTGAGAGAAGCTTGACAGAGAGGGCCGGTCATTGACATTACTGTCTCCTTTGTGGAACCTGGATGAATCGGGTTCCATCTTTATTTGGGCGTATTTGATTGATGTTTTGACTGGCCTTGTTGTGAACTACTGTGTGATGTCCAAGTATTGCCATACTTGTAAACTTAAGGCAGCTAAGAACCTTCCAGTAGCTGAATTAGCTTCATGGAAGCAAAAATGCCCCTGACTTTCTCAGAACCATGATAAGCCCAGCAATGCTATGGAACAAGAGGCAGCTAAAATCCTTTGGAGCCGTTCAGAAAAAAAGTACCTATTAGATACACGGGGAATTGAGTGATGGGATTCCACATCATACAAGGCTGTTACAGTTTGGATCCCTACAAGCCAAAGAAAATTAAAAAAATGGAGTGTGTAAACCATGTACACAAGAGGATGGAACTGCCTTCATAAACTGGCTAAAGATGAGAAACTTGGTGGTTAGGTTGGCCGACAGATAAATGTCAGACAGCAAACTTACTACCGAGTGATCTTAGAAAAATTTCCCAAACTTCAAAATGCGATCAGCAGTGTGGGTATCTCTGTTCCACTCTATGTCTACTGACAAGGAACCACATCACCTACAATGCCCTAAAGGACCTAGCAGCCACTGCTTCTACCAGAAAGCCTTAGCGCTGGGTTTCCACCCAACACACCGACCATCTTTCTAACTCCTTTTTCAGTAGCAATGGGGCAAAGATGATACCCATCTACAGGCGGATGTCTATAGGCTCTCCTTCAGAGAATGGTGCATGGAGGAACTCAAAATGCCAATGAGTCCATCAACTCGATGATTTGGTTGCGCTGTCCTAAGACATCCTTCATGGGGCTGAAACGAGTGGAGGGGAGTGTTGCAAGGGCAGTATGTACCTTTAATCACGGTGCTACTGAAATGCTGTCTGTAATGGACAGGATTAATGTCGATGCTTGCAACATAACCCTCGGCTTTTGACAAGAAGGACAGGAAGAGATTGCACAATGCTGATGCCTCTTCCACTGCAAGGGCAAAAAAAGTTAGGAAAGCCCGTAGGATTCAGTACCGAAAAGCTGTTCGTGCTGAAGAATCCAGAGAGGGAGAAGTTTATGGAGCTGTGATTCAATAATTGCTGTCCCGAGGCACTACAATTGTTCCCAGTTTGTTTCAACTCTAAACCCTCATAGTTATAGTCTCACATGACTTGAGTGGATGCTTTGCTGATTATCTGCAATTCGGGATAAAAAATGGTTGTATTTTTGTGAGATACATCATGTTCAAAATTATTCCCGGGCTATTTTCAAGTCTGTATCCCAAAAATTTATGTTTCTGGGTGACAAGTTGGATATACTTGCAGGATACAGTACTGGAAAGTACAGGTAGGAATCTTTTGATATAAAAAAACATTTTTCTCTCTTTTCTCGTTTTTTTTCAGCTTTGTGTTTTACTAAATTCTAACATTCAAATCCTTAAGGCTTGCTCTGAGAATAGATAGGATCTACAAATTTTTCATGCTGGGTTGTGTGTATATATATCTACAAAATTAAAATGATTATTTACAAAAAATGTATAATTTATGATTTAGAGCAGTTTAAACTTTTATGACCTAATTTTGGGGGGGTGTTCACTCAAAAATTTATTTAAAATGTAATATTTAAAATTAAACCTACAAAGGATGTGTATTTTTTAGATATTACAATTGCTCACCTTAGGTGCAAACAGAATTCATTTATATTCATTAACTTCAGAGCCTTAGGGGTTTGAAATTTTGTGTTGGGGGCCATTTGTATTGTTTATGGGAACACATTGACATTTTTTGCTAATTTTTTCTACTATTCTAAGTCATAATCTTTCAAGAATTGTTATACAAATTCTACATTAATCAAACAACGAAAATAGTTTCAGACAGAATCCCCCCTTTAAAGTCAATAACTGCATTTGTTATGACGGTCTGGAAACAGTTTATAGCTGATGATGCATCATCTAAAGGAGCAGAAATTCCTGGTGGGTGAGAAGTGTTGAGCCTAAATGAATTTTCCCGTGTTGTTATGTTGGGAAGTCCCAAATTCCGTTCATGTCTATCTTAAAGCTCAGTTCTTCTATAGTCTGCCATTAATTAGTGACACGTTGAAATTGATTTTCTGAAACCTGTTTGGGTTCAGTGATTTGAACAGCCTTAGAATATCCAGGCTGGAAATTTTCCAAGAAAATTTGATTGTTTGAAATATTTTCTTCAGGTTATATTAAATCAACCTCACCGGATTGTACACAATAGTAACAGATTTTGGTCCCGACCGTTCTTAAATCATTATGGTAACATTGAAATATATAACCAATTTCGAATTCCCTGCACCTAACTGATCGATTTGAAAGCGGAAAGATATGCTTAATTGGGATACTTTTTTAGTTATGGTGTATCTGCTATTTGTGAGCTATTGTATCATATTTGTGGCATCAAACGCATGATATCACATTCATAATGAGTCTGAAGTGCACATTACAATGCGAAGGTTACAGTTTTACTATACCAACATTCGTAGGGAATCAAGAGAGGTCATCTTTGCGTATTTTCATAACCCTGAGAAGCGAACGCAATGCGCTTATTTTGAATAGAGAATCCTTTTCCGATGGATTAAACAGGACACAAAGTGCACTAATGTCAAGCAAGGGAAGGAAGAATAATTGACTTTGACATAGATGTCATAAGCGGAGCTCTTGAAATGTTGACAAATCAACTTGTTACTTTAGGAAACTGAATTAAACTGCAATCAGATTGCAGCATAGACATTCTAAAAGTACTTTATGGGAAATTGTAAGACCCGGCTTCACCTTCAAAAAATATGCGCAGAATATTATTTGTGGCCATTTAATTGCTGCCCGATAAATACCCAGGCAGATCCAGGGGCGGAGGCAGATATTGTTATTTGGGGGATCTGGGAATGCTCCCCATGCTAAAATGGGTCATGGTCAAAAGAAAATCAAGAGCAAATGGGTTCTAAACATGGGAAGCAGTGAAGGTCTTGTCCCTGACTTTGGGCTTATTTTTCCCAAACAAAAGTACCGGTTGCAGGGGCTACCACACAGAAATGAATGGACATATTTTCAGGCACTGGATGGAGAAAGATCTACTTCCAATTCTAAACAGACCATCTTGCTTGGTAATGGATAATGCATCCTATCACAACGCAGTATCAGCAGAAGACAAAGTACCAACTGCATCAAATACAAAAAGATCAAATTAGGACTTGGGCTTGCTAAAAAATGTAAACCGATGATACATATTTGAAACCCTGGTTGTTGCACCTGGTGAGGATGACAAATAAGACAAGGTGTTTCATACAAAATATTGCGGAATACTGGCCACACGTCTTGCGACTACCTCCATATTATGCTCACCTCAATCCGATAGAGCTTGTCTGGGCTAAAGTAAAAGGGCAAGTTGCCGAACAGAACAGGGCTTTTAAATGTGTGATGTTGAAGTTCTGACAGGAGTCCCTCTCAATGATAGACATGCAGTTCTGGAAGAAGTGTGTTGAACATGTGCTCCGAGAGGAAGAGTACTGGCACCGAGATGGATTACAATTTGCCCAGCCAGTAACAATTATCAACCTCATGGAATCGTCAGATTCGGGATGATACAAATCATTTTTTGATTACAGACTGAGAAATAGCAACGTATACATTTCCATATCCAAATGTCTACCATCATCAATTTGTGGTGAAGTTAAGACACCTGGGGTCTAATGGTGACCGAAGGGGAGGACTAACTGTTGCATATTTTATCCAAGTTCACGATTGCACATAAAGAAACACACTTAATTATTGACCTATCAAGTTAATATGGAATACACCTATGAATAGAATTGCATGGACAAATTCTGGGGATTACTGTAAAATCTAAAATTTGAGCCCCGTATTTGCAATTGTCATAAAAGATCAAGATCTGAGGGCAAATCCGTAGCATCTATGGACTACTGGTTAGCTTTATTTTAGAGTCATGGATATTCTAAGGCTGAATGCAAAAATCACTGAGATCAACAGGTAATTTTCAGAAAATAAATTTCAAACGTGTCACGAATTAATGGACAGACTATAGTACCAGTACTACTACTAACTAACTACTAGTAGTAAACTGCTAGAATGTGTGCATAAAGATCTAGTAGACTGAGAAAGTTTTACTCGTTTTGAAGGTCTAGAGGTAGAAAAGTTGACCTACTAACGGTCAAAATCGTGGAAAACCACCTCAGTCTCAAAGTCTCCACGACTTTCAAGATTGGTTAAAATGCTAGCCCTTGCTAAATGCTCCATCACTGTCAGTAAAAATCGTAAACATGAAACACTGTGTTTAACTGAACTTTGGAAAAAAAATCCATGGATTGTTCGGCACTTAACCTTAGCTGCTAAGGATGTATATATGTTTTTTCCCATTCACTTCTAAAGACACATTAACCAGTCTGTTATTTCTCTTTCTGTGGGGTAAAGGTTGTTAACACGTTTTACATCCCACTGTCACTGCTATAGGCATACATTCACGTTTTTAATCTGCCAGGGCATGCAGGTGTAAGGGGAATGAACGTGCGGATAGGCTTGCAGGTATGGCTGCTGTCCAAGCGGACGAGCAATGGACCAGGCTGATATTATAAATTCCTTAAGGGGGGAGAAAGGGGGTGGTACATGATTCACGTAATAGCGGTGAATCCACACACTAACCAGACTGCAAGAACTCAAAGTTAAGTGTGTGTGCTCATTAAGAGCATATGCTGGCAGACAAAGAAGAATTGTAAACCAACAAAGGGGCCGGTGTCGTTAAACCCCACCGCTGATGGACATACTGAGGAGAGATCGGGCACTTATGGACTAATTTGTTGCGTGCAGTGATGGTGATCCGGCACTAAACTAACTAAAATCTAGAAACAAAGTAGCTTTTTTAGCTCCTCTTCCAGAAAGTATTTAAACGAAAGGGTTAAGCGACGTGGGGGGCAAACAACATCTTGCAACTAAACTTTTCACCACGAATGTTCACTTTTTCACAACAGGAAAATATATTTGCAAATAAAAATATTTGTAAATTATCTAAAAATCTCCATGCCTTATACTAAATGA
>JADZMA010001023.1:0-26398 GCA_020796225.1 Arion vulgaris
GATCACCTACTACCTGCTGGCGCGGCACTATGATGATGATTGTTAGTTGTAGAGCAAGTGTGAAGTTTGCTTTATTCTGTACCAAGCTTCTAACGCAATCTTGCAGCCAGACAGGACTTACTTTTGACTCTTACACAACGACATGCGAAGAAGCGGTTGATTCCCGCAGCTACCATTATATGGGTCTCCAATAGATTTCATCACAGCGGAGATCATGTAGTCCTTCTTTATTGTAGATGAATCTGCTGTATCTTTGAACATTACATGCTGTCTGCAGGAGGATCAGTCAGCAGTGCCTATAGACTACTGAAGTGATTTAAGAGTTTGAAGTTATCTGTTGCACAAACAGACCTGGATGCCTGAGGACAGAGTGAGTGTGATCTTTTGCTCAGAGCCACAGGTCATCCAGTCACACTTCCCTTGGCATCTGTTAGGGGACTGAACACTTATACATATAGCCTGGAGTGCTGTGATATCCGTTCAATAACCAAACTATTACAAGAAGGTGAAGCAAGGCCTTGGTCAGTATGTTTCCTGACCCTGGCTCCTTGTGTCCAGAAATATATATCTTCTCTGTCTCTATAGTTTTAGAATATATTTGGCCTGTCTGGTAGTGATGTTATTTACGGTGTTTTATTGTAGTCTTGTTCGGGTGGTGGTAAAGTCTGTGTTACCAGCTACCGGCACTGGTTGCCATGGTGTGTCAGTCATCATATCACCTCTGAAGCTTGATACAGGTCAAGCATAGCGACTTTGTCTTTGAATGTAAGTACTTGGATTATTTATTTTCCATTGTGGACTGAATATATAGCAGCTGTATGTCAAGATAAGTTGAAGCTTGTGTGTTGTATACAGTGAGACATTAGCTAGGACAGCAATGGACAGCAGATGGGGAAAGTAGGCTGAATGTTCCAGAGTATATATAATAACCATGGAGAGAGACATTTTGAAAGATTATGACCTGATGTGGAAAATATATGTGTGTGTGTAATATATATATATATAATATTGGGTAGGGATTAGAACTGCAACAAACAAATTATTTTAGAAATGTGTGTCATATGACATAGAGGATAGATGTATATAATTGCAAGAGTAGTGGCTCCAGTCAGTGTTTTGAAGGACAGACAACACATGGTGAAATTAAGTTCAACATCTTTAAATGTATTCAGTAAGATATCTTTGCATCAGATCAACATATCATTTCTTTCTTTGTCATATTCTAATTTGTGCTCATTTATCACATTAATTAGCAGAACTTGTCAGAGACAGGCATTATACAATAGCTTATATCCATGAGTCCCAGGATATAAGATGCTATATGTTACTCAGAAAAGTAATATGTCCGTTTGCAGATTCTCTAATATTCACACACACACACACACTTACACAATACGAATACCATTCAAGTGAATATATAGATGAAAGAAAATAACATCCCAGAAGTTGTACAGTTTTGAAATGTATTATTTTTGTGAACATTTCTGCAATGCCATTTTATAAACTCCATACTGCATAAATACTACCATACAAGTGGTTACCGGGCCCAAATTGGGGTGTTGCCGTGAATTGCAGGGCCGTTATGGAAGCAAGAATGGTGCCTGGGCCACAAGGCATGTAAGTAGAGGTGACTAATGCGGTTCAGGAAGCTACCTGGTAAATATAAAAAGCGCCGCGAAATTGGATGTGCGGCCGCGGAAACCATAAATGGCACAACACAGTGCTCTTAGGCTCAGATCCTATAAATCACAGTGGTTAACACAAGTGATCGATATGGAGCGTTTGAAGATATTGAGGGTGTGAAGAAATAGAACCTGTTACCTGTCACGCATGTAGTGTGACAACTAGAGAGGTTGGTCGTTGGGCCTTCTTTGTAAAAAACACCCTAGATAGCCACCAAACCACGGCGGTGAAATCCATAGCTTACCACTCGAGGGTCAGGAGTTGACGGAATGCAAGAAAATGGGAGTGAAAGAGATTTGGAAAAAGATAGTCAGGCTTACAAGACGCGGTTCGCGGACGCGGCTATGCCTCCCTGGCTGTGAAGGGTAGAAGAAATGTGGTACTCTATCTAATTTATAACTCTAATTGTATATTGATCTGTTTCTCTCTTTATTCTCTACCTTTACATGATTGCCTTCTGTCAAGTAATATATATAATATCAATATATGGTTTTTTAATTTTCACTTTTTGTCCTTCTCTACTTTTTTGCCACTAAGTGCTTAGGTTTAACTGATGTTCGGTTTCGAGATATTCTGTGGTCTCTTGATGGTGTGGTATTGTGGGGTTTAGATGTCTGTAACTCATCAACCCATCTTTTTCTTAGTCTGCCCTTTCATAGTGATTCCATTTTCAGGTTATGCAGCCTCTTGCAACACTGGTGTGTCGGGTTCATTCTATTGAAGTGGCCAAACCATTTGAGTCTCTGTTTTTCAATAAATCTAATAGCAGGTGTTAGGCTGTTTCTTCTAATTTCCACGCGTTTTTATCTTTGGATGGAAATTGGCAAGTGTTTTACTGTGACAACTTCTGAGTTTCCACTTGTCTCTCTTGTCTTTCATCTCATACATAAGTCTCTTTTCAAAAGATTCTGCACCTTTGCAGAGAGTTGTTTCCACATAACTTCATTGCATCTGCATCTAGTTTTCCTATTTGTTGGTGCTGATAAAAAATTCTTCATTTCAGGTGCACAGGCATCCTTATGTCTGAGCAGTGGTGCAACACTTGGTGCCTCTTCCTCCCAAGGTTCTGAACAGCACCTGCTGGGGTGTACAGCTATTGTCCTTCTTCTCGTACCTAATAAATGTAGTCTTCACTACTGCTGGGCAACACTTGCCCATGATGGAAAGCAAGTTTATATTGCAGTACTTTGGAAGTTGAGTTTATCTTGTCATTGCCACTGATGTTCCCATGCAATCTTATGGGGCTTTATTGAAGGTGAAAGACTTGCCTTGAGTATGCCATTCATGTTTCTGGGCCATATCAGAAGCTAATTACAGGCTCTATATTTAATCTTCACATCTGCAATGTATTGGTGTGTTTCCAACAGCTCTTTTGACGGTTGCGAATGTAGTAACTGCACCACCCATTCAATTGTTGATTTCTCGTCAAAGAGAAAAGCTGACAGTGACTATGGCTAAATTTTTGAACTAGAGTACAGATAGTTTCTGTTAAAGGATATTTGTTGATATGTTATTTCCCTGACATAAACCACTGTTTTGGTACAATTATGGTCAGAGAGAAGGCCGTTGCATGCCCTGGTCAAGTTATTGATTAGTGATTTCATGATAAAAACTGTTTTATGATGAGATGTATCTTGTTGATACAGAGTTTAAACTGTTTTGTGATATGTCTTTCTAAACACATTTAAGATTTATTCTTTGTGTTCACCACTTGCATTTATTAATATATTATTCATAATTTTTGTTGCACAACAGCTTTAATGATGAAATTGCTGAAGTTGTAATGCTTCTAGCGTCAGTTTCTGAATCGTTTGTCATTGATAGGCTTACATTGTATTGGTGGAGTTAGTTAGTTCCCTTCACTCTTGTTATTATTGTCCTCAAATATTCATTCTAATCCATACATTACATTGTTCAAATTGTAGACTTTCAGGTATATTATTGTCTGTAGGTATTACTTCTTCAGAGGTCTGAACACAAGACAGCAGAATTTAAATTTGACCAGTAATGGCTGTGAATATTCAGAGGAGGGTCTTCTGCTGGTGTATACCATCCAGACATGAACTATGGAGGCAGAGTGAATATCTATACCCACCGAACATGGGTAATCCTTTATGGTAGTCACCATGGTAAACAAACCAGGTCACAATTCACTTCCTACAACAGTCAACACAGGGTTGAAGTTTAATTAGTTAGTTAATTGGTTATTCCTCAATCCAGCACAGAAGTTGGTTAATTAGTTAGTTAATTTAGTTTGTTCTTTTCCGTGCCAGAAGCGTGACTTTTTTGAACAGAGTTTAGATCTCCATGTGATACAGTTCAGCTTTGCTAGCAGTTGCAGACTTGTGTGGTTTACATCCCAATAGTTTGCCTCTTGTTGGATAGTTCTTTGAAGAGTGGTCTTTGGTCTTCACGTTTTTCCCTTTAACATTGACCACATAGGACTTTTAGTTCAGTCTCTTTGCGTCTGATCTGGTATCATATTAAATATTTTCCACCTTCGTTTCCTTATAATATTTGATACGGGTTGGTTGGTGTGTTCTATCTCACTGTGTTAAATAGAAATCACTCATTTTACTAATAAACTATTTACAAATTGGAAGAAGATGCTATTGTCTGCAATGGTTTGTGATTTTAAGCACCAGTTTGGGGTCTTTGAGGGGCTAGAACTAAAGCGTCTCAAAGTTGCAGTACATAAGTGTAACTACCATACTAAGGACTGGAATCATAAGCTGCAACAAAATCACAAGTGACTAAAGGCACAACGTTCACTCATGTGTAATTCTCAGCAAATATGAACTTATGAGACAGAAGATAAGACTATTGTACAAGGAAAGTAGATACAAGTAATACAAAAATGCCCAACAATCCAGACACTCCTTCTATCTTTGACCCAATTCATCCTGAAGTGGGAGTAGAGTACATAGCAACAATATATTTGCGATTGGGAATGGGACTTCTATGGACAAAAATGCACAACAATCAGGGCTTTCCCCTTCAGCGTCTTTGTCCCAGGTCATCCTGGTAATGGAGGCGGATGCTGGCAACAATGCTACGTTGAGAATGGGACTTCTATGGACAAAATAAATCAACTATCATTGCTTAAAAATAAAGCATGCACTCTGTGAAGAGTTTAAACTAAGAGTCAACAGGTATACGAAAGTCATTGAGAAACTTCCATTTGATTTTATCTTTCAGTACTTTTTATCATGAATTCAGGTGTAGTAATAGCGCCTAATATGGTGCATCTGACTGATTTTTTATTAACTTCGAAAGCTTGCTACCTTATCACCTATTACAAATAATGCTCATATTTAAAAACATAATTGTTTAATATATTTTTTATACATCTAACTATCTGGTTGCTGTCTTAATTTATTTCTGAAATGTGCCATAGTTTTCTCAATATTCCATCTAAGTCAATATTAACTATCTCTTTGGTTTAAGTGGGGCCATGATTTTGATCCCTGTTATTCTAAGAGGTTGAATTTGCTCTTGACAGCATTTCAGAATGTTCCTATGATAGCTAACAGCTAACTACACCCAGAGTGCGTGAGATGTCATCCATCAACGGCTGTGACAAATCCAAAATGGTAAATCAATTTTGTTTTGTATATGTTGCCCTGCCTTATCTTGCTGCAGACTGGAAACATAATACTGGAATTAAAGTGCATCAGTCATAGTTTTTATGACAGCATAAGTGATATTCACATCGTCAATCAGCCATGTATGGTTTCTGTATCAAAAAGTTAGCTCCAACAAGTTCTATAGCTAATGATCTATCCCAGCAACAGAAATTATTGATGAAACTTTTATACGAAACCACAAGTCCACACTGATAGTAGTATCCTGTTTCTCTCAAGAGACAAATAATATATTGATTATTTATCAGCTGCTTCTTTCTCCTAACATGCTTTAGCGTAACAATCTTCTACTTGTGTCTGTCTAATCTCAGACCAGGGTTTCAGATACATATATATATACTGGTTATTCTATATCAAACAAAAAACCAATAGCTCTAATCTATCGAATACATCATTTAATCAGATATATATATATATACAGTTATCTCTACTTTAAAGTGTAGTAACAATTATATTTCTAGTGTCATTGTATGACAGTTTTGGCAAATATTACCTATTTCTTTCTTATACAGTCATCTGTTTTTTGGAGCATTTCACTACTTTTTGATACTTCCCTCAGAAGTTGTGGACTTTCTATAATATTTGTCTATTAGCTGTAATTATATATGTTTCATGCATGCAGACTACAGAAAAGCATGCAGACAGAAGAAACATACAGACTACGAAGGAAGCATGCAGTTACAGAAAGGAAGCATGCAGACTACAGAAAAGGAAGCATGCAGACTACTGAGAAGGAAGGATGCAGGCTACTGAGAGAGGAAGGATGCAGGCTACACAGGAAAGTGCGGGTGCTGAGAAGGAAGGATGCAGTACCAGAGGAAAGATGCAGACTACTGAGAAGGAAGGATGCAGACTACTGAGAAGGAAGGATGCAGACTACTGAGAAGGAAGGATGCGAACTACTGAGAAGAAGGATGCGAACTACTGAGAAGGAAGGATACAGACATGCCCCATATCCCGTCATGCTAAAAGTGACACATGGGGCTTCAGAAAGGACTCACATGCTCTCCTGTCGTACAGCAACCAGCGCAGAGCCCATTCAGAATGCAGCGTCCAGTTCCTCTTCATCCCTTGCACCTCCATATTTGTCCGTGATGCCACTGCTTTCTTTCTGGTGTCCCAGTGAGGGCTACCTTGCAGGCATTTCTTGTCTCATTCTCATAGCATGTCGAGCCCATTTCCATCTACTCTTTTTGAGAGTATGAGATGCAGACTACTGAAGGAAGGATACAGACTGCTGAAGAAGAAGCGAAAATGACTGCCAACTTTCACAGGCATACTGCTTCAAAAAATTTGAGGTTTATGTGTGACTTGAAAGCGAACCATTCAGTTTATTGAGCTGTCGGTTCTGTGTGATCTGATGCCTGAGCAAAGAACAACAAGATGCTCAGGGTCTGGGGTGCGGTGAATGATAAGGCGAGATCTGGGTCAGCAGACAAAAGCACTACTCACCTCCATGTGTGGATCTGGTGACAAGCTATCTCACATGATCTGTGTGTACTCATAGAAGAAGGAAGAGCATACTCAGTCTCAAACACCATATTCAACAATATAAATGTATAAAAACTTCAGAGATATTGCAATCTGACAATAAAGTATATATTTGCTGTTTATTAGCCTACTAGCTGTACCCTGCGTGTGTTGCTACCTTCAACAAATGAATTTAAAGGGAAACTGCTATAACAATATGTGTGAGTGGCTGCTTTATCATTGTCTGCTGTTCATTTTCTTGGAGAAAAAAAAACTTAAAATTTAACGTTTCATTTCAATTCTGTTTATTGAAGTGCTTTTGGATATACAATATTTTGTTTTCATCTGGTGCATACGAATAAATCAGAATGTTTTCAGCGCGTGAACGTACCACCTTATGACTGTCCATGAGAAAAGCAGGGATTTTCCAAATGTAGTCCACACGCATAGTGATTGTCTTGTGATTTTGTTGATGAAAAGGTACATTGCAAGAAATGCAGTGCTGCACAGGCTTTGCAGCGTTGAGTCCGAATAGCATCTGTTGGGAATCATTGGGATCGCATTAGCAATAATCCATATCTTCTCCTTTAAATTTTCCATTTAAATTGTACCTTCGATGATATTGTTCATCACCAGCCACTCACTAAAAGTCTGTTTACGTTGCAAATTAAGTGGTGGATTGATGTTTCTGAGGAAGAATGATAGGCACGTAATTTTCAGTGTTAAAACATGTGGTGGCAGGCCCTGGCAAATCAAATCAATTAAAATTCAGTTGGATAATTGACAACCGTCTTGATTCATTACAGTGTCGGTGATGGACTTATCGTTGTAACTTAAGCCTGGTATTTTAGTTTTGAATGCTGGAAATTCATGGCATATACATCCTTGTTTTTTGCTAATATTGCCGTGCACTGGGCCACTGATGATTTTTGTAATTATGATTACAATATTTGAAACTTTGTAGTCAATTCGTCTCTAGTCGCTATGATGTTACAGAAGTTTGTTGGCAATATGGCGATACGTAAGTGTGGAATCATCGATTGGCATTTTCCCATTCCCCAATATCCAACAATTGTTTTGCAATGAATTCAGAGGTTTCATCATGTTGTAAATTGTATCATGTGGTACTTCAAAAGTCCATTTCTGTATGTAATAAGCCATAAAACTGATGATTTCAGGCATGCATTAAGTTCATCCGCGGGTGTTGATCTTGGTATAACTGGTAGAGTTTGCGAGTAAGCCAGACAATGAAATAATTAGCGTGCGAAAAGGCTGGTCATTTCCTCTCAAATCTTTCAATTGTCTGATGAGCGCTTCTAATGGCACGTAAGCCATGGTACATTCATCTATATAATGGAGTTATTACTCGTGGGTACTTTTTTGTTGCAGATTTTGATATTGCATGTTGGTGTCTCAGTGATTTGCATATTCAGCGCAATTTCAGCTGTTGACCACCATCTGAAGTTGCCAAAATTCCAGAAGATACGTTATGGTGCAATGTATTTGATCGTATGGTTGCCAAAATAAATGAAATGAAAAGTTTTGCCTGTGCCTCTGAGCACATCTATGAAAATCTAATCCACATTTGACTTTGTAATTGCATGCATAATTCTGTCATATGCTATGGAATTTGTTCGGAATCAATTTTTGGAAGATTCAGTTTGAACAAATGTACTCAATTAGTTGATAATAAAGTGTGTTTCGTTCCAACTCACAATGAAAAGGTTGTTGCAGATCGTTCCTGACGCATCCATTCCCAATTACCAATTAGCCTTCAAAGTGATCCCCATATTCTTCTCATAAGTGAAACCAATGCCTCATTATATACGTTTGGTGTGAATTGAATGTCAGGATTTTGATTGAAATACGCGCATGGCGATGTAGGATGTCTTCACTCACATGTAGTCTTTGTATTTTCCCAAAGTTCTTTTGGATTGGATGGGAGCTGCACGTTGTTATGTACACCACAAATAGTAATGTATTTGCTGTGAGTGGATGCACAGTATTGGATCATCAGCGAGTGAGTGTCCCCAATGTGCATCGATTTTCCAGAAGATTTAATTCTTGGCAAGCTTCACACGATAAATGGCATAACGTGACCGTTAACTGTTCTCCAATTCTTGGAAGGATGTTGGTCCACGTTTGTTAACAGTAATTGCAGTAAAGCATTCTGCATTGTTGGATGAACGAGAAGTGTACAAGCGACCTAACGCATTGGTCGAATATAAATTGGAATGTCCTTCTTCTTCTTGTTTGCGGCGTTGAAATTTTTGGTTGCTGCATTCCATGTGGTATGTTGTAGTTCAGAGTAAAGTAAGCGTCTTTACGGAAAATATATCATCTCTACAATAGAAAAAATGCAGTTAATGTTGTTGTGATGGTGACAATGCTCGTGCATGTGCATTATCTGTTGAAGTACCGCTATCCATTCAGGTGCACTGCCAAAATGAACAACTCATTGGATGTCGTTCATGAATTGGAAATGATAAAAATAAACCATACTGCTTCATTGCTACTAATGGCGTCCCAGTTGTCTTGCTTCGATTTCATCGATAGATGCATTATATTGCCCTCCAAAACTGCCATATCGCTTCCTTTATTGATATATTTGCAAATGTACTTGATAAATTCACGAATTGCAATACTCAACATTTATGTGGTAGCACAATAAATCTTTAGGAAGTAACGGTGAATACGGTACAACCCAGCGATTATCAACTTCAACATCATTGTTTGGCGCTTTTACAGTGATGGATTTTCCGCCATCTTCATTTGATGCGTCGGCGATGGGGATATCCGTCATTGCCAGTGATGATAGTATCGGCGTAAGTCTTTTGGGTATCTTTCAGGTGCATTTTCCATCAGACATGCATGGTGAATTATTGAGTAAACCATGGTTATGAATCATGTTTGGTGGCGGCTTTCAAACAGTCCTCTGGATCAATGTGGAGCATCTGGCCATTTCTGCTGGGATGACTTGATCAATTTGATCGATAATGACTTTTCGATCAACCAATCAAAATGTATTATATGTGGCAATCCCTCTTTTTGCCACCATTCGATGGAATACATCAACAGCGTCTCTCTCAAAACACACTAACCGACAATGAAATCCATTAAAATTTCAGAAATTTTGTTTGAATCTACGATGCGGTAATATCATGATGATCAGATGATTGTCCAGCTAACAATTCTTTAATTTCATTCCAAGTAGGATTGCGTATACTTCATGATAAATAAATCACAGACGACCATGGGCGTGAACATGTCATTGCATCTTGTGTGAGTATTCATGCATGTGCCCGTGGACTCCCTGTAAATGTGGCTGGTAATATGTGTTTCTAATTCTCAATCTAAGTTCACGTGCCATCATTATAATTGCATCACGTAAATGAATGTACTGTTCTGAGCATAACTTGGTTTGATTTATTGAATGTAGAGGTGGCTCCCAGTTTCGATTTTTAAATACATATCGACAATGCATTGATGGAACAATTATCGACATTTTAAAATATGATTTTCAGCGTTTTCCACGAATCATTTTTCGTGTGAATAATTCATAGCGCTAACTTTCTTATTCGTTTCCTCATCTGTTTGTAGTTTCTCAATTTGATGTTGAAATGATATCCATCTTCTCATGCCAAAATAATATAGGATATTGTAATCCGTAAATTAGGAAGCGATGAGTTTCTGAGACTGCATTAGTGTCTCACTACGATGAAAGAGGTATATCAATTAAATTCTTACATGTGCGATGTCCTTCATCAATTGTTTTGGTGCATTATTGCTGTCTTCGTGTTGTTGACAGCAGGTGTTTTGTCTCTAAGCCTTCGGTAGTCATCAACTAATCAGTGTTATGCGAGGCAGTTCTGAACAATCGAATTAATTCGTTGTGTTGATAGAATAAAGTTTGTAATGCAGCAACTGTACTACCGTTTTTTTCATTATTGAATCTACAGTTGATCAATTGTTCATCATTATTTCCCTTGAAATAAATTTGAAGAAATTTGTAATCGCCGGGCAGTAGCTGATAGTAGGCCAACTTGCGATGATAAATTTGTATGAACTTTGAATGTAGGCATGTAATTCTCACCTTTGTCTTTGTTATGCGAATGATGTCATTTGAAACATGGTGTACTAGCGTATGTTGCCAAGAAATGTATCGTTGACTTGTGTGCCTGCCACCAGCGTTGATAATGGTTGGGTGGTGCTTGAATGTAATACTGGCAATTTCACTTTTCCCACCCAGCGCAGCGCATTCTGGTGATTCATTCTTAAATTTGGCACTGCAATACCGCGCATAATCTATCCATTTTTCAATATCTTTCATTTGGATGAAGACTATAATCATAATTTGTGTGCAATGGAAAGCACCTAGATTTAAATCAGCGTGCGGTGTTATTCTGGATTGGTAGTGCGTATCCGATGGTTTGCCAGTCTTGCTTCGTTGCTCATTGTTTCAGCCGCGGACTTGACGTCGCGTGCTCGTTGGTTCTTAGATCTTGCCGCGATGCTCGTCTGTTTCAGGCGAGACGGGCTTCAGCAGTGCGAACCTCGATTGGTTCCTAGTCGCTTCCGTTTGCTCGTCTGAGCGGGCCGAGCAGACTCAGCAGTCTGAACTCGAACAGTTTTCAGTCTTGCTTCCGTTTACCATTATGTTTCAGACGAGCAGGACTTGAGCAGTGCATGTGCTCGACGGTTTCAGTCTTGCTTCCGTTATACATCTGTTTCTGAAGCTAGTAATGCCTTTCTTTTTAGTGATCTCAGGTATAGATGAATATTGTAGCTTTTTCGTTTGGGAGGCATATTGAAAATGTGTGGAAAATTAGATTGAGTTTGCTGGGTAAATAAAAAAATTAGCATTTGATTAAATTCTGACAGGAAGTACTATATCTATATATTATAACATATAAATGCGAAAAATCTGTGTAATATATTTTGAAAAATCGGATTAAACTGTATAAATCATTTATCAAACTACTCGCGTACCTAATGCGAAATAGTTGTACTAATTTAGATTACTGCTCATCTCTGCTGATAGATACATCCACCCATGACTGTCTACAGGAGACATCCTGACACCTTCTGGATGAACCTCGACATAGTTTACAAGGAAATATTAAGATAACAATGTACAAGAAGTTGTCTTCAATAATCATTCAACAATTTGCTAAGAAACATCTCTGTGATATGCTATAATATAATACTGCTAGTGTTATATAACATTTGTGTTGTCAACTTGTTTGTATTATTTCTGATGTGATATTTGTATGTTTCATATTTCAATCAAACAAAACTTTAAACAGTTGCCCATTTCTTGTTATTTGTTTCACAGTGGACCAGAATGCCAACTTTGAATCCAAGCGTGTTCATATTGATAATTTGTTCAGGATGGTAGCGTACTGTGAAAATGTATCAGACTGTCGAAGATGTCAGATCCTGCAATATTTTGGTGAATCAGTTTTGTCTGAGATATGTGTGCTTCTGTGAATGGAGCTCTCTGTGACAACTGTGAGATTAAGGAAAGTTCAGCATGTAATGTCTTTGTTATGTCTCTTGACATTCTGAGAACATTGCTGTCATTAATATGACTACAGGTGATCTACCTGTCAGTAATTCAACTTTTGTCCCAACAGAAAACTTTAAAAACTTTTTAGAAAATAGTCACTGCTCAAGTAAGAGACTGAAATCCTCTTCACAATACCACCTGATGCAGCTATATAAACAGTAGAGACAGCATTCAAAGTTTCACAACAAAGGACAAGCGACTATTTCTTTAGACAATACTTCTTAGTCAAGAGGTAACTGAGAACAGGACTCATGAACTTCTCTTATCTGAGTAGACTCTCAACCATCTCATGTCAAGTCTGCTTATCTTTAGCCATCCTTGCAGCTATTTTGTATATCTTTAGTCTCCTCTCTCTAGCCTGTGACATCGTTGGCACTTACGACACAACAAATACACCATTCTTCTCTATTCCTGGCTGTCACCTGTATATGTTCCAGATAGCCAGTAAGAAACTGACATATCTGAGAAGCTGGACATATCTGAAGCTGTTGTAGGATGGGATCAATTGAGGACAGACAGTAAACAAATAATGTTTGACTATTACCCAACAATACATAAGTGAAAGATATATTATGAAATCATTTTAATTGTTTTACTTATTGAATATCATTAGATCCTGTAGTTTTGTTGTTGCAGGACTCATTTAGCTTGCGAGATGTGACAGCTGATGCTAAAGAAGATTGTAAAAGTGTGTCAAAGAACTTAATACGTGGGCGTGGTAACTCACTCTGATTCACATAGTGGAGATATTTAAGGTCAGTATCTATGAAAACACTAGCATTTTGTTGGTGAATACTCATTTGTATTTCTTTATTTTAGAGCAGGTATGTGCCTTCTAAGGGGCGGAGTAAGAGTGACAGATAAAGACAACCTGGTGGAGAACAAATGGGAGATGAACAGTGTGGACAGACTTTGGGGTATGTTGCAAGGATGCCACGGAAAGTAGATTGAGAGATTTTGTTGTTGTGCTGTGATGTCAATGAGTGTAGTTACTGACTTCTTGGTTGGTCTGTGGTCGTATAAAGAAGATTAACGACAGGTTTTCTAAGAATCATTTTCATATCTGAGAATATTTTGGGAAATACGTGTTAGACCTGTATTTTTAGTGACCATCAGTCCACTATTGGTGATGTGATCACATCACAATGGCCATCTTTACTTCCAGTACCTTTCCTGGTACTTGGTTGAGGCTGGGTGACCAGAACATTATGGTCTGGAAAAATGACACTTTGATTGATCAGAACAGATGAATCAGGGTTACCTGATCTTATTCCATTCACTGTCACTAACATTTATTTGCAGAATTATACTCATCTTCATTCTGGGACACATTGGTGTTGAAGATAATGAGAGAGCAGACAGGCTGGTTGGCTCTGCCACCCATATCAGAGACTCAGTCAGTGGATAGAGCTGACATTCTAACTGCTATCATAGTGTGTGGCTAAAGATGATTTTCATGTAAACAATCCACATCAACTGCTAGATTGCAAGGTTTGGATTGAAGTGGAGTGGCAAGAGAAGAACAGCACAACAGGTATATGAGTAGGCTCATCAATCGACATTGAACTAGTGCGGTTAGTCACTGGAGCGCTGTTGGAGATATTGAAGGAGATCGGAGCACCTATTGACATGTCTGGAGTGCAATGAAGATATTGCAAACTTAAACTATCATTAACCTGTTTCTGTCCAATTATTTCCTGCAGGTTCCAATAACACTAAGATTCAGAATCTGGGCCACTCAAAACTGGCACTACACTCTCGAGGTAAAGACTGGGCTAGGAATGATGCAGAAAGACTATGTGCAAGCTTGTCTTGATGGCATCAAGGAAGACTTAGAGATAACTTCCCAGGACCATGCTGTATGTTATGTCCGTCTTGGACCATGTGCTGTTAATCTCATGCAGAACAAACTGAAGGCAAGAAAGAACATGCTCTTGTTCATTATTATAATTTTGTATTGTATAACATTTAAATTTGTATATATTATTTTTAGTTCTTCTAGACAAACTCCTATGATTTTTTTTAAGACTTTTCAAAACTAGTTTTAAAAAAATATATTTGTTATACTGACAGAGTATCTATGAAAATGACTGTTCTTGTTTATAATGAACTTTGCCAGAAACAATAGGCTCTGATTTCTTTTCTCATGTAACATCTTCTTCTTCAGTTTTCCGACTGTCTGAGGTTCATTAATGCAGGTATCAACCACCTCCATTCATCTTCAGTTTTCCGACTGTCTGAGGTTCATTGATGCAGGTATCACCCACCTCCATTCATCTTCTGTATCAGAAGAATTCATTTCATGTCTGTATGTTTATGCAAATACAGAATATACAATTAATTTAATGTCTGTAATTTTCAGGTCTCTGTGGTGTAGAGGTTAGGTTCCACCTCTCGTTCAAGGTACTTGGTTCTCTCCCTTGTGGAGCCATCTAATATTTTCCAGAGTCCTGATCTCAGTGTAGGTGAGATCAATTTCTAGTCCTACCAGATATGGCGATAAAGCGTACATCCCATACTCAAGTTGAGCATGAAAAGAACTCTTAGCAGCTCAAAATCGAGAATAGCAGGCTGGAAAGTCACTGCCTGAGCAAAATTTCTTAGAAAAAAATAATTCTTACAAAATATTTTCACCATCTTCTAAATTACATCGGGGACTTACTAGGTGTTACAGAGTTTGTGTACTGCCGCTAAGATCTTCTTGTGTAAGAAAGAGATTGGAGCACACATGGTTACTCACTGAAGTGCAATGATGATGGTCCAATCAATCAGTCAATCAAATGTATGCCAAGAAGAAGTTGCTAGATACTAAGTTGATGTCTGAAAGTGTACACAGAAGAAGAATGCTAGATACTAAGTTGATGTCTGAAAGTGTACAAAGAAGATAAATAGATGATCAATGTGATCCAGTTATAATTCACTGACAAATATTTGCTTAGGTTGAGTTACCCATACAAGAGTCGACGTCGGACTGGTGTGACTAAGGTTGGAACTGAACTTAAGAATAGCAGAGAGAAGCTGGAGCTGGAGTGCTTGACTGAGCTGAGAACAATGGCAAGCTATAGGTAAGATTGCTAGTGTTGTAGTACATGTTGTGTAAGGTTACTGATTTGGTCCTAAAGTCCTCACATTAGCCTACCTGATTGTGGTTAGAGGGTTTGTGTGTCTTTATGATCCTTCAGGCTATGTGACAGAGTCTAACTCCTGGCAGGTCGCTAAGTCAAATAGACTGAGGTGAAAGAACAGACAAGGACTGGGAGCAGGATGGGGCCTCATAAGGTGACAGCGAAGAGCCCACCGGTGAGTGTAAATGCTCATGCTGCACAATCCATCCCCAGTTAGTGGACAAATAGCAGTGGTCATCTCTCTCCTTGAGGAGGCATCCTTTGTGTTGTACTTCTATGACATTTTCCCCAAGTATAGTGGATTAAAGCTATAGTGTCAGAGAGAACACCCTGCATAAAGCCCAGGTTGGTGAGCCAGGCGACAGAGGCTGAAGGCACCTACAGTAGGGACGACTCAGATAAACCAGAAGAGATCTCATCAGCAGGAACTACAACTGTCGAGAGAACCAAGTAAACAAAATGATGTCTGAAAAAGGAATTTGTTAGCATTATTGGTGGGAGGATGACACATCGAATGACTAAATGCAGGCCGATCCTAGAAGTACAACTTTACAACTCTTGTTCCTATGTCAGGTAGTGAAGTTTGCACTTTCAACCCCAGGCTGGTCAATCTTCTCGAGACTCTCTGTTGGGTTATATTCCTGAACTTTTTTTTTTTAAATTAAAGATGAGGGTTTGATTCTAAATGACAGTTTGTGCAATACCACGCTCTGGATGGTTTTTACTATACAGTGCAGCTTGTATAACTTTAGATATATGACAATGAAAGAGTTTATTCTCTCTAGTAGATATAGTCTCCAACAGACTACATGACAGTGGAGATTGTGTCAATTCTTACACATCAATCAGACAAATCTACTGTATCAGTAGTATTACAGCTGGGTCTTGAAGCAAGATCTTGATCAACTATGTTACCTAGCTCTGACTTCTCATATATATTTGAAACCTTGTGTGCGGGGCCATAAGGGAAGCAAAACATAGTATCACTCGACCTACAAGGCAATGTCGTGGCGACTGATGTATAGCTAAGGGAAGCTACCTAGTAAATAAAAAGGCATCGCAGAAATTGGATGTGCTGGTCTACTTGTAGACACATAACTGGTACAACGTGCAATCGCTCTTAGGCTCAGATCACATACAAATTGCACAGAGTGGTTAACAAGTGGTTGATATGGAGTGTTTGAAGAAGAAGAAGAAGCTCCATTTGAAATGTTGTATTTAATATTTGAAATTTGTATATATATTTGAAATGTTGTATGTAATGTATGAAAAGTTGTATGTAATGTTTGAGGGTGTTTGGCTAAGGAGTAGTTAAGTCATTTACTTGTGTTCCAAAGGTCGTGGACTAGAATCCAGACAACATCGTTCAGTTCACAAATGCATTTTTTTTCGAGATACTATAGGTTTGGTGCAGGAGCTACTGAGTTTGTATGATTTGTGCAATGGAATCAATCCTTCATCTTTTAGACCTTTTTAACATTGTGTACAGTTATAATCTTCACCTTCCATACAACTTGTGTGCAAAAGATCTTTAACACCATTTACTATCTCTAACCAAGTACTGCTTGCACAGTGTCAACTAGAGAATATGAGCACCAGCATTCTAAAGACATGCTGGAGATTGGATTGAATATATGATCGCATGGAACTACGTCACAAAGCTATCTTAAATGGACACCAAGAGTAAACAAAAACTTGGAAGACACAAAACAACCGGAGGAGAACAACAGAACAAGAACTGAAAGAAAGAAAGAAATCATAGCTAGAACACAATACAGAGGACAGCCAAGAAAAATGGTTTGCATTTGTAGCAGCCCTGAGCCAGAGAGTGTGACAGGCTAGAGAAAAGAAGATGTTAGAGCATAAATGATGTATTATCATGGTCGATATTGAACTGTGACCTGGTTAATATTACTAACATTAACCTTTCAAATTTTTTTTCTTTCTCCCCCCTTGCCCAATCTACAAAACAGCTGTGGGTATGGTGTAAAACTATGCTCTCATCTTCCCTAGAGTGCTCTCAAGCAACTGGCTAGTAGCACACCTATCACAGGGCGAGATGATTGATCAGATTGACCTTCAATCTACCATTATGAAAACCAAGCCAACCCTGGGGCTGCTGGATATTATCAAGTATAGCATGGAACTTATGGTAGTCATTGATGGAATTTCAGATAGTCAACTATGGAACTTGCAGGTGGGCCAGTGATGGAACTTGTAGGTGGGTCAGGGATGGAACTTACAGATGAGTCATTGATGGAGCTTTCAGGTGAGTTATCGATGGAACTTACAGGTGGTCAGATGGAACTTGTGGTGGGTCAGTGATGGAACTTCGGTGAATGGAGGGAAATTTTACAGAGGTAAATAGAACTTTCAGGGAGTAAATGTAACTTAGAGGTCAGTATATGGGACTTACGTTAAGTGGGTGAAACTAATGGTGAGTCGATGGAACTTGCGGGTGGTGGATAGAACTAACAGGTAGTGGATGAAGCAGTTAAAAGTTCAGGTTGATTACATTTTCGTATGTGGAATTGCAGGTAACTGGGTGAAATAAGGTGAATTAGGTAGTGGATGAAACTAATGGTGAGTGGATGAAACTAATAGGTGAGTGGATGAAACTAATAGGTGAGTGGATAAACTAATAGGTAGTGGATGAAACTAACAAAAAACAAATGAAATTAATTATAAATATTTGTATTTACCCTTTCCCTATAAATAAATATTTGTATTTTCCCTTCCTATAAATAAATAATGCTTAGATATTCCTCAACGATTTTGTCTTTGTTAATAAATTGGTCAATTTTCATTTATCCTTTTAAAAATCAATATTTCTAAAGTGTTTGAAACATTTGCTGATTACTAACCAATTGGTTATTATTGATATTGTTACTGTTTATTTTGGACTACACCTAGACGCACCAAGCAGCAGACCTCCAAAAAGGCCCCGGGTGCAAGCACAAGCAGCCTCTGCGTGATTTCGCATCATGCCAGCCAGTCAAAAAAAAAACCCGTTAACATAAAACCCACACAAGCCACACAGAGTTCTGCTCAGGTTTAAAAAGCCAAAAAAATTTCAAAAACAAAAAAGTTATTCTCCGGACTCCACAACGAAAAGCACACTATTCAACCACTGCCACCAGGATGGTCACAGGCCACATGCCACACAAAAAAAGGCCATTATTCCTGATATAACCAAAAAGACACCTGTCTTAGGTTGAAAGTGTTGCCTCAGCCATATAAGCTTAATCCCCTAATTAACAAGAAAAAACACATTTTTCTGTTGCAGATCTAGTGTGATATTATTATACTGGTAGAAAAAGATTATCAATCAACAAAAAAATTTTTTTGTCACCACACACTGGGGGACATATAGGAGATGGGAAAATTATGACGGGTTGTGGGCAGTGAATGATCCCCAATTTAAAAAAACTAAAAATTTTAGTGTTTAAGGATTGCTCAGACTAAAAATTTTTGGACTTACTTTTTATTTATTTGGTACATTTTTTTATTTAACTCTTTAATTCATTGATGTTTTTTTATATAATCAGCCAAATGGGGAGTAACACAAGGGAAAAATGTATGTGTGGAACACATGAGCCCGAGGAGATGGGAATCCCACTACTTGAAGAGTCTTCATCAGCAGGAAGAAAGAAGCAGAGTTTCAGGGCTAAAAAAAGAGGGGAGAAGGGATTTTAGAAACCCGAGAGGGGGTTTGGTATGTTGATATAATTTACTTTTTTTAACACTTTCAGAGGCAGAGGGGGTTTGGGTATGTTGATTGTAAATTTGGGGGGTTGGGGTTTTTATGACACTTTCAGAGCAGAAAGGGGTTTCGGGTATGTTGATATTTAAAACTTTCAGAAGGGAGAGGGTTTCAGGTATGTTGATTGTCACTTTCAAGAGGCAGAGGAGGTTTTGGAGGTATGTTGATATGTAAAACTTTCAGGGCAGGTGGTTTCGGGGATGTTGATATGTAACACTTTCAAGGGCAGAGGAGGTTTGGGTATGTTGAAAATGCTAAACTCAAGGGGAAGAACTTCAGAGGCAGAGGAGGTTTTGAGGTATGTTGATATTAACACTTTCAGAGGCAGAGGGGTTTTGGGTAGTTGATATAGTAACACTTTCAAGGCAGAGAGGTTTTGGGTATGTTGATTATGTCACTTTCAGAGGCAGAGGAGGTTTTGGGTATGTTGATATATAACACTTTCATGTGTGTGGTAATATGTTTGGATATATGTACTGTTGTAACAATAGATGACTGCAAACTATTAAAATGAACACTGGGGGAAAAAAAGTTTTAAATGAAATTTAGGAAACACTAAAGAATATGAAAATGAAAAATAAAATTAATCTCAAAATTTCATTGTAGCACCTTCAAAATATTACAATTTCTTGTGTAATGTTTATGTAATGGTCATATTCCCTCTATATGTTGTCAAGGATAAAATGCATGTTTAACAAGTTATACAATAATAATAATAATATATAATTCCTCTGCTTCGTTATCGTTACATAGGCCTGCAAGTAATTTCTCCATACCGCTCTATCCCGGCCTGCTCAATCTCCTTCCCTGGAACTGAGACTGATATTTTCCCCCCTCTCTCAGCAAAGTTGCTTCAGGGTCTCCTTAGGGCAAAACCCCTCTTTCTTGAACCCTTTCATCCCACTTCAATGCCTGCTTTTATTCTTTGATCATTTCTCCTCAAGGTGTGCCCAACATATCTCCATCTTCTCTTTCTTATAACAGTTGTCACTAGTGGTTGACCAGACATGTCTCTGATTTCATCACTTCTCCTGATTCGTTCCATTTTATATTCATTATTTTTCCATGACATCTATTTTCAAATGACATTCAACTTGTTTTCTATATCTTCTAGTCATTTTCCAACTCTCGCTGGCATATGTTAGGATTGATACAACATTTGAATTGAAAATTCATAATTTAGTTTTAATACTATATAACTTGCAGTTCCATATTTATTTAGACTTTTAAAAGCTGATGTTGCTTTGCCAATTCGTATCATAATTTCTTTTTAAATTTTCCCGTACAATCAAAATTACTACCAAATAGATGAACTGCTCTGTTATTTTTATCATTTTAGATTCAAGTGTGATATCTGCATTACTTACCATAGAGTGTCTTCATTATATTTGTTTTTCATAGCTTATCTGCAGTCCAACTTTTGATGCTATAGATGATAAGTTGTCTGTTTTTCTTTGCATATCTTGGTTGTTTCTACTTAACAAGGCAATATCATCTGCAAATCCAAATCTTCTAGTTGACTATTTTCTACCAATCGATGCCAGTTTCGCCCCTGCAACATTTTCACATCGCCCAGTCAATGGCCACTCCAAACAATAGAGGAGATAGAATACAGCCTTGCTTTACTCCGGTTCCAACCATAAACCAGTCGCTGTGTCCACCATCTTATACAATAAATAAACAGTAAAATCTCTGGCCAGGACCTATCCCATCAGTTTTGATTTCCAACAGAAGTCAATGTAGCTTAGTGATCTGAATCAGTGGACACTTTACTAACGAAGGCTTGCACTGATAAGATCCTCTGGGGCTAATGTTACGTCTATGCCTTCGTTCGAAGATCATGGTTTGAATTCAGACAGCTCTGTTCTGTACACAAGTAATTTTCAGGAACCGGCTTAGTTGTTGCCAGTGCTACAGAGTTCATGCTTTGTGCAATACTCTGACAGGTGACACACCATTTCTGCAGAAGGACCAACCATATGAGGTCAAATCGTTTCAATGAATTCTGCCCTTCGACTTTGACCTTGTATATTGATGGGAATTCTATCAGTTTTTCCTATCAAGCATGAACACTTTCATGTTTGTTTCTTATATGTTTGACTTGATCTATGCAAAATTTGTTTGACAAAACTAGAATTATCACTGATAAATTTTTGTTTCCACAGAGAGGTAAAAGCAAGGGGAAGAAGGTTGGGAAAGGCCGGGGAAAGTCAGCCAAGACGAATAAGCAAGACAGGTGTGTATAGTTTAGTCTTGTCTTGTCTAACCACACTTGTGTCATAGGCGTGTGGATAGTTCAAGTTCTTGTTGTTCCAAATCTGGTAGTACTTATTTATTTCCTATCCATTCTCCTCTTGACCTTCATGTCTATCTGTCTCTCTCTCTCTTCTCTCTCTCTCTCTTCTCTCTCTCTCTCTCTCTCTCTCTCTCTCTCTCTCTCTCTCAATCTTCTACTGTGTAGAGCACAGCAATGTGGTTGGTACCAGTTATATGAGGACTATCACCGTAACACTCCGGACATTGTTCATAGATGCTCTGATCTCCACCTCAGCAAATCCAACAGTGTCTAACGACTTAACACACTAGTTCAATGTTGATTAATCACTCTTTGAATATTTGGCATGTCATTCTTTTTTGACTGTATCAATATCAACACCCATCTCTCTTAATCTGGTCAGCAACTGGGATTCACAACCCTGTAGTTGCTACATTTTGTATGATGCCTGTATTTCTCATTCTATTATTTCTGATAATGTTCATAGTTTATTTTTCAAGTACTCACTCAGTGTTGAAAGCCATGCTATCTTAGTAGTTAAGGCATGTGTTTCATAGGCAGCTTGATCCCAGCATCAAATTCAATAGTTAAGTGGGATTTATTCCTGACCATAACAATTGTACTAAAGATTGAGATACTAAAGAGCACTGGGAAGTAAAAGTGACAAGCAGGATACTGACCACATCACCCATCATGTACTATTGGTGACAGTAACATACAGACCTAACAGCACATCACCCATCATGTACTATTGGTGACAGTAACATACAAACCTAACAGCACATCACCCATCATGTACTATTGGTGAAAGTAACATACAGACCTAACAGCACATCACCCATCATGTACTATTGGTGACAGTACCATAGCTAACCTTCACCCATCATGTCTATAGTAACATCAACCTAACAATCATCGTACTATTGGTACAGTAACATACAGACCTAACAGCACATCACCATCATGTACTTTGGTGACAGTAACATACAGACCTAACAGCACATCACCCATCATGTACTATTGGTGACAGTAAAATGCAGACCTAACAGCACATCACCCATCATGTACTATTGGTGGCATTAAATACAGACCTAACAGCATCACCCATCATGTACTATTGGTGACAGTAACATACAGATCCTAACAGCAGCATCACCCATCATGTACTATTGGTGACAGTAACACAATACATCATAACTGGTACGTAAAGCAACCTAACAGCACATCACCCATCATGTACTATTGGTGACAGTAACATACAGACCTAACGGCACCCTCTTGGTACTAACATCGATGTTTTCACATACTGTGCATGTGGGACCTATAGTAACATACAGACCCTAACAGCACATCACCCATCATGTACTGTGGTGACAGTAACATGCAGACCTAACAGCATCACCCATCATGTACTAGTGGTGACAGTACATGCAGACCTAACAGCACATCACCCATCATGTACTATTGGTGACAGTAACATACAGACCTAACAGCACATCACCCATCATGTACTATTGGTGACAGTAACATGCAGACCTAACATCACCATCAGTACTATGTTGAATCTGAACCTAACAACTATCATGTCTATTGGTGACAGTAACAGCTACAAACCTAACAGCACATTTTCAAATATACACCTCATGGTATTTTGACAGGTTCTTTTTACTCACTCACTGTGCCCTGCCTTCCCACTTTTTGTTTCAGATTGTGTCCATGTTTGACATTGGTAGCAGAGGGTTGATATGAAAATGCTATTTATAATTTGTCATTTAACTTGCAAGCTGATGTTTGTTCTCTTCAGTAATGATGTCAGTCGGTATGTCACAGCAGTGATCTTACGTTTTGTTGAAATTTCTCGATTTCTTTCTATTTGTGATCAGCGTAGGATATGCTTCTATTTAATATGGGTCATGAACAAGCTGGTATCTGAGGTCATCGCGTCCTCCTCTCCAACGTTTTCTCTCTTAGAGTCAGGTTTTTGTTCTTTGTCCTTCTAGGGTAAACATTGTGCTAACATTTTTGTGGTTGTAATGCTCTACAGTAAGGCAGAGTCTCTAAGGCCCATTTTGTGTAAGTAAAGCTGAGGCTGCAATGTTCTGTTCTGCACCTGAATATCTTTGTCAGTCACTTCAATGACAGCCGAGTCCATTTATTCTGTCCTCTCAAGCTTGTATTTTTGTTAACTTCCATGAACTCTATCTCCATAGATTATTTCTGAAATTCTTACTTATAAGTTCTGCTGCTGCATGTTTTCTCCAGTTGTTGCCAACTCATTTGCTTTCTCATTTCTTGGAATAATGCTGTGACTGGGATCACTTGGGACCAGGGTTTCTGTGGTTAAGCCCTTGCCTTCGTCCCAAGGTCAAGGTTTCCCAAATCCGGACGGCCTCATTCCATTCACTAGTTCATTTTGTCCGGAGCCCCGTGGATTGTTGCCAAGTTACAAGTTCCTACTTTGTGCAATACTCTTGGCAGGGCATACCATTTATGCGTAAAGGGACCAAGCCATATGAGCCCAAACTCAGTGCAGTAAGTCAATCTGTCATTCCAACTAGAAGATTATTGTCACCTCTTCCTTAAAGTTAGGGATGGAGTTTTTAATTTGGTTCTGGGGGCTGAATGAGTCGCATTGTGTTTTCCATTTTATGTAGTATTCTTGATAATTGTCTATCCATCGTTTTTTAAAATCTTCGCTTAGCTTTGTACCTGATCTCTTTTTTTTGTATGCTGTTATTGCTGGTTGGTTGTATTTCTTTTGAAGAGTCAATCCTTCCTCTTTAAAACCTTTTTTATTTTTAAAAAAACTTTTTTTTTAAAGCAATAAACTTTTCTCTCTCAATAGGAAACTTTTTCTTTGAATATATTTATGGGAAGTAATTTTGACTTACAAATCAATGCTATTCTTCTGCCATACACTCCTACTGTGAAGAATGGATAAAAATGCCACAGAAAATAAATCATTTTCGTATGTATCAGACTTGATAAAGAATGAACAAGAAAATCCAGTGGTCATTTTGTTATATTGGCGACTTCTCCTCAAAATAACTCATATATTAAGATCGCAGTGGTTACCATGCCAAATTTGGGGTGAAAGAAGAAAACCACTGTTACCTGCCACCCATATCATAAGGGCGACTAAGGGGGTTTGGCAATTGGATGCCCCATTTAAAGCAAGAATGCTAACCGAAACAAATGCTTGCAAAACGGATGCACCAGGCCGAGGCGCAACATGGTCAATGACCCTCACAATGAGATGGGATAGCAGTTCTACGGTTGCCAATCTGCCTCTGCGTTTAGCCACACAGTAGAATGTCAGACCTACCATCACAAGGTGGGCCCAAACACCTGCGGGAAGAGGTTGCCGGGGGAGGAACAAATCGTAGGAATTATATCCCACAGAACTGCCCCCCGTATGCAGACTTGAGAAAGAAGAGGTGGTCCACACCCAAACGTCCAAGACAAACTGTATGGCGTGGCTGACAATCTGAGGCAGCGGCTGCCCATTAAAAAATCAATCCCAATTTAGTGAAGCATGAAGAAGAAAATATATTCAAGATTATAGAAATTTTGTACTGTCAATTATTTTCTCTTTTTTAAATGCATTTCAAATCTGTTACGCAATGTCGTCATCATCATCATATGTCCAGTACCAGAACAATAATGCATATTCTGCGATTCCATCAGTTGCTAGAAGACCAGCATGTAAGCTTCATTGGGTTTGATCTGACCAAAACTCATTCATTCTGTCATCATTTCAAAAAATTCAGGAGGAATACTCGATTCTCATATTGTTCATGTTTCTTGTGTATTTGATTTTATTGTCATTTCTTGGATTTTTAGTTGATGTGACTTTCCTTTTAATTTTTAAACCATTGTTAGTTCAGTAAATTCCCAACTATGGAGTCCATTAGACTAGAGGGAGGGAGTTATGTTCAATCTTCAGTCAGTCAATCATTGTTACATTACTGTGTAAGTACTCTGCTTCATACCTCCCAAAGGGTAATAGAAAGGGACTGACTCTTTTGGATACCTTAAGTGCCATCATTGATTTTATTCAGTTTTATTCTATGCTACACACAAATTTATCCATATGCTATACACACAACTTGAATCTTGTTTTGATCTAATCCCAAAAGTACAGGTTTACCTCATGTTTCCTTGCTCCCGCAGACATTCCCTATTCGACATGTGCCTGTACCATCAGGAAAGTTTCTTTGTTCTACAGATTGGGGGATGTATTTCACTTTCTTCTTATTCAAAACCTGGTTATGTTTCCAGAGCTTACATTATAGATGTAAGAAGACTCAATCAAATTTTGTAGCAATGGGAAACTTGTCAAAAAAAAGTATTATAGTTTTCAAAGTACAAAACTATACACAGCAATGTTTCCGAAAAGGGCTTGATCAACAAAGGGTACAAGAGAATCAAAGAAAATTCAGACTTCTTTATACAGCGATATAACATATACAATCAGACAATCAATTCCTAACCTCAGTTATCTTCTTTGTCACGAAACTATGCATGCCAAGGACAGTAGATCGCTGGTTCTGGAGTTTTGAAACCTCTATAGGCGTCATTGCCCATCTAACATCACTAAAATATGTTGATAATTTGGTTGTGTTCAAATTATATTGATTATTTTATGACTGGTTCTTCTTTGTATAAATGTTTCTAGTGAAACTTCCAGTTAAAATAAATTGTTACAGTTTGCTTTTGTTTGAATTATTTATTTGTGTGGGAGGCTAAATTTAGATGTCACTGAACTTTAGGCAGACCTATATGTGTTCAGTCTCCTCAAACAGATGTCAAAATATGTATGCTGATGGGTTCAATGGGTTTTGGTTTAAAAATTTTAATACACTCCCA